>KZ308940.1:175239-199127 GCA_000376725.2 Ladona fulva | reverse complement strand
TCTAAGTCCTAAGAAAAAGATAGAAAATAATTATTTTATGTAGATTTTTTATTTCTCTACATAACCTCCTTTTAACTCTATACACTTTTCCAAGTGTTTTTCCAACTTTTTTAAGACACCCAAAGAGTAGGATTTTGGATGGTCCTAGAAACAGGCATCTCTTTAGGTGATGCTCTCCATGTTCGACATGAACTGTAGTCCACCAAGCCATTTTTTTCAAGTTCGGAAATAAAAAGAAGTCACTGGGGGGAAAATCCGGTGTATATGGTGGATGTTGTAATAATTCAAACTTAAATTTCATAAGTTTGGCCATCAAAACTGCACAGGTGTGTACCCATGCATTGTCTTGATGGAAAAGGATCTTTTTCTTTTTCAAATGACGTTTATTCTTGATTTCTTTGCTCAACCTGTGCAATAACGATGAATACAACTCTCCGGTTATCATTTGACCTTTTACCAAGTAATTGGTGTAGATGATTCCGGGTGCATCCCAAAAAACTGTGGCCATCACCTTACCAGCTGATTTCACCGTCTTTGCCTTCTTTTGGAGCCCATTAGCATTAAAAAAATCAACTGTTTTGACTGTTCCTTTGTCTCTGGAGTGTATCCATGTTCCCTACATAATTATATATTGATGCAGAAACCCGTCAGGATTGTGACAGAAAAGTGCCAAAATACCCTCATTGTCAGAGTTGACCACATGATTGCATTTGTTCTCCTCTGAGAGCAAATGTGGCACCCATCTTGCTGAGATTTTGCTAACCTTGTGATATGCCTCTGGCCTCAACTATTTTGCACACTTTGATTCGTCGATCGCTCAAAACCATATTATGGATTTTGTCAATCATTTCGGGGATAGTCACTTCCACTGGACGTCCCAAATGATGTTCATCTTTTATGGATGTAAGGCTACGTTTAAACTCATTTACCCCATAGTAAATGGCTGCAAACACAGGAGCAGATGTACCACGAACTTCATACAACTCAGCTTTGCACTCTTTTGGTGTTAAGCCTTTTAAATATAAGTATTTAATCACCGCTCAAAATTCAATTTTTAAATTTTTTTCTAAATGAACAAAAGCTATTGCTTCAACTGAATATAAAAATGAAACCATATGATGGATAAAACTGAGACTTTAACAGGTCTCTGGTGAGTAATGATTCTTCCTAAAAATAAACCATCTATGATACTACCAGTGCAATCTCTTGGATTTTCTAAGGACTTATTGAACAACCCTAGTAAAAAAAGGGTTGGTGTAGATGCTATTCCACAAAATTTATCAATAATGTAAGGAAAGGTTTCATTTGAGTTTTTGTCATACAAGTATGATTCTTTATATTCTCTAATTTTAAGATCTATGGCATTAAAGAGTAAAAGAAAGAATAGCCATTTTTGTCCACATTCAACCATATTAGTAAATGATAAACAATGTTCTGAGAGGTAGTATTTAATTATAGGGGAATTAATTGTACTTCTACTACTTCGTTGTAGACAGGAAACAAGAATTAAATCTTGGAGGAACATTGACAGTTTTAGCAAGCAATTCACCATCACTGTAAAGGAATTAATGAATGAAAATGTCTTATTACTTATACGATTATTATATATAATATAATATCAATACCTTATGCCTTACACAATAAGAAAAGAAGACCTTTAACTGAAAACTTTAATTATTTTCTTCCCTCTCCCTTAGAATACCAACCTTCAAGTCTTCATGTTTTGGCATCACAGTGACTTTTGATCCATCAATGGCCAGGATTTTACCCTGCAGATTCATCAACTCTCCTTCACACACTTCAACATTATCACCAGTGGAGAAACTATGAGCGGCTGCATCATCTTTTAGGCCCCCAGCAAGGCCAGCCAATCCCTTTGAGCCTAATCCTTTGGTTCCTGCAGTTGGAAGTTCCAGTTCAACACCTTCTGGAGCTTCCTCAAATCTTTCCAGTTCAGAGAGGGTAGGTTTGACCCCTAGAGATAAAAGAAATGAGATTTAAAGATTAATAAATTTAAAGGAAAGAGATTCCATGCATTAATATACACACTATATATGTTATGGAGAGCTTAGAAAAAGATACCTGTGATTTAATGTGTGCAGTTTTCACTGATTCTTATTTATTTGTCTTTTTATTTTACTTTATGGCTAACAATAAAAGAAGTTAAAAATGTCTCATTGACAAAATGGCAAAATTTATAAGAACCTACCCAGCTGGTGGAGAAGGCAGGTACATCAAAAGAAGGACAAATGAATTTCATACAATCAGAATTGATAATTTAAGGAGCTTATATACAATACAATACTAATGTTTTGATATTGAGTATAGAGTTAATAGGAGGGNTTGCTTCAACTGAATATAAAAATGAAACCATATGATGGATAAAACTGAGACTTTAACAGGTCTCTGGTGAGTAATGATTCTTCCTAAAAATAAACCATCTATGATACTACCAGTGCAATCTCTTGGATTTTCTAAGGACTTATTGAACAACCCTAGTAAAAAAAGGGTTGGTGTAGATGCTATTCCACAAAATTTATCAATAATGTAAGGAAAGGTTTCATTTGAGTTTTTGTCATACAAGTATGATTCTTTATATTCTCTAATTTTAAGATCTATGGCATTAAAGAGTAAAAGAAAGAATAGCCATTTTTGTCCACATTCAACCATATTAGTAAATGATAAACAATGTTCTGAGAGGTAGTATTTAATTATAGGGGAATTAATTGTACTTCTACTACTTCGTTGTAGACAGGAAACAAGAATTAAATCTTGGAGGAACATTGACAGTTTTAGCAAGCAATTCACCATCACTGTAAAGGAATTAATGAATGAAAATGTCTTATTACTTATACGATTATTATATAAACTTATATTGTAAATCAACAGAAGAATAAATCCAACTCAGCTCTCTAAGCAATAATCTTTATTCCCTATTCATTTGTGTTAATTCTCTTTCAAGGCTTATTCATTAAATAGCAATTATAAATACCAAACCAGTATGAATTATCAATTAGATACAATTTATGCAATCCAGACAATTCACTCTCAAAAGTTAGTCCAAGTTTTGGATATTCATGTAGGATAATGACCTTCACTTTTTTATAAATTAAAACCTAGATGGTTAAAAATTAGCAAACTATATTTTAGGTATCCACAATCACTAATATCCCCTTTAGATCAAAGGATGAAAAAATATTCTAAATATAACAGTATTTCCACAATTAAAAATTTTCTTGTTTTAGAATTATTTACTTCCTTTTATAATAATCATTATATATCTTATTTTATCATTAAATCTACTATTTCTATAACTGGATACTATAAAACTTTCTCCAAGCACTCCAATAATTAGAGTATGGGTCAGATTACCAACTACAGCGTAATAACTCCCAGCCCAAATAATTTATCTCTCATAAGCTTAAGCCACAGTCACTACTTTACAGCAACATGAGAGTAGTGTCAGAGGATAAGTATTCACAGCCATCACCTTTACTAGTGCAAATAAATTACTTAAGAAAAACAATTACTCACTCAAGTTGAACCAGATCACCCCACTGGAACTGGCCCAAGGAGTCAACTCCAGTAGCCATGTCTGAACAGAGCTGCAAGTCACGAGGAAGAACTTCTAGCTCATGCATGGTAAGATCAGAGAATAGAACAACTCTGTTCTCTTCCACACGAACAATGAGACCAGTATCTCCTTCATAACGCCCAGCAAGAACACGGACGTGGTCTCCCATGCGGAAGTGTTTTCTCAATTCTGAAGCTTGAAATTCCAAAGGTTCCTAAAGTGAAACATAAAGATATCGATGAACAACTTGATACAGGTATAAAAGCTGTGGTTTAAATTCTAACAAATGAATGCTATAATTAATAAAAATATAGTCTTCAAAACATAATTTCTCTAACCAATGTTCAATAAGGCTTCTAACTCAGGAGATACCAATCATTTGGACTACATGGACCACTGAACTCACAAGTTAAAACATCCATGTACCACCAATATAAAGATATTAAAGGTACAAACATATTCATAATAACTATGCTATCACAGTCGAAATTGGATTGTTCTAGCTTGTCTACACTGCTGGTGACACAAAGATGATTTAGAATTTAATGAAAGGTAGAGATGTGCAAACACTCAACATTTTAAACAAATCAAAATATTTTTCCATTTAACAAAAATTTAATCCCAAGTTGACAATCCAATTTACTAAACTACAAATCTAAAATCAAACGACCTAAGNATAAACAAATTACAGCCATCTCTTTCACACCTCCAATCACATTAATAGGCATTAGTCTTAGATTCAGGTTGAGGGAGGATAAAATAAGGAGAAATAGTGATTTATAAATAGACAAAAACTTAATGACAACATTCATGATATGTAACAAGAGAACTACTGGCAATTTCAGGGAAGCAAAATTAAATTCTACAATTGAGTGAATTACAAACAATAAAGCTTTGCAGATATTAGCTGGGCAAAGAAACTGATAATTCTTAAATCCATACAAGAGACCATTACGAACATCAGAGTAGAGCATTTGTAATAAATTTTGAAGTTGTACTTCCTAATTAATGTAAAACAATGCTTAAATATTGCTTAATATCTGAACAGGATGATCAAACTAGTAACTTACCTCGCTTCAGTCGCACCCACTGTTTTGGCTTTAGACCCGTTTTTTCTTTCACCACTCTCAGCACATCAGTCATTTCTTTGATTGCCACCATCTACAGGATTAAAAAATTTATTGATGAATAACAGAACAGAAAAAACTAATGATGGCAAGCTTTAAAATACACAACAGAATAAATGTTTCACGCCAATTAAAAAAAAAATTTTAATCTTACTACTGTGATCAAAAAATACATCTATATGATTAAAATGTAGACATTTACTGGCTCTCCAATCTGATCAGAGATAGTTCAATGGCAGGTCATGATATACTGCAAGTCTACAGGACTCTATTCCTCAAACTACAGCAACACAAATTATATTATTCCATAAAGTATACAACTACCACAAAGCAAGTGTTTAATACTTTTGTAGCCACTAAAGAATGATTTTCTCATGAGCATAAATGCACTACAGAATGATTTTCTCAGCATATTAAAACAGAAATTATGTAGGTATTAAGAAAAATCATTTATTAGCAATTCTAAAACAGCAGAATATGCCACCAATGTAACATGCTGAATATAACACGATCAAGAGTAGCTTTCAAAGAATTTACATCTTAAATTCTGAATGATTCTCAGTAAACTAAGAATCATGATTACAGCTAGAGTAAAATTATCGTAATTTAAATTAATTTTTGCAGAATTTGTACAGGTATTGTGACTTGTAAGTGGAATTTTATCTGTCCGACCTAGTTAAAGCAAAATAATTGGATCTTACTAAGCACTTTTAAAGTAGTAGGTAAAGTTACTCAATTGGGAAAAGTCCAAAGAACTGCAAGATACTCATTATTGAGTTTAGGTAACAACTGGATTTTCTCATAGTATAGTATATTGACCTCCCCTAAAATCATTGTGATTGCCAATGAGATATCCCATTAGAGCCAGAGCTGAATAAAAACTCTAAGCCTATGAACTTCTCCATTAAGATCACTGCCCATATAATCAAAATTGTGGCAACATTCAATGAAGCAATTTACAATATGATAGACTAATGTTAAAGACTGTGACAAATACAATTATCTACATATTTACTACTTTTTCCACTTATTTATGAAGCATTTAGATTGATATTAATAATTTACATTCCTTCGTTAGCGATAGATTCATATAGTATACAGATATATCTGAATGAAAGTAATGAAAACGTCAAATTATAGCGATAACTTGTAAAAAATGGAAAATTTTACAAATAATCATATTTTATCTAAGCTGTTGCATTTTTGAGTTGATAACAATATTTAATGATAAAGAAAAGCTCTGTTAATTCTTTTCTTTTACTACCTTTCCCGATTTTAAAAGGACATTGTTTCTAATTGAATTTTGCAAAGGTCTGCAAATGAAAAAAATGGACAAGTATCCTTATGGAAGTTGCCGACTTCAAATATATTAATGGATGGTGGTAGTTATCATAATGTATTTTTATACTATCTTTGGCATTCATTACTAACCTGTTGCTTCCATCTGCCCATTCTAAGGTTACCAACATTTTCAATGGCCTGCTTCACATGTGTAACTTTGTATGATTCAATGTAAATATACCCCTTAAGACCTTCTGGAGCCACAACTGACTTAATTTGAAGAGGCTCATTTGAAAACTGGTAGGTAATGAACTTCCTCATAAGAAGTAGAGCTGTTGATTTCTCCTCTCCAATTCGACATTTTACCAACCATAAGTTTGGATCCCTGTAAGATAAAATGCAAACACTTTAGAATGGCAACCATAATTATGACACTCTGAATATCAAAGGCAGGGCATCAATCTACATATTTAAATATAAACTGAAATATATAATAAATCCTCAGCTCTCACCAGCTAATACATGCAAAAAGTGCTCAAAATGGAGTAAAATATCATAATAGGAATGGTGGAGAAGGCAGGTACATCAAAAGAAGGATAAATGAATTTCATACAATCAGAATTGATAATTTAAGGAGCTTATATACAATACAATACTAATGTTTTGATATTGAGTATAGAGTTAATAGGAGGGATGAAACCAGCAATGACTAGGCTATGAAGGAACATAGATTTAAAGACAGTCTGCGGTATCAATATGAGTTTGTTGCAATATTGTTACTGCTATTTAAGGCTCACTGAGAGGATGAATAGCATATATGATGTACAATGAGAATGTGAGAACCCCAAAAGGAAGGAAAAAATAAGAAAAATTGAGTGGAATGCAGAAGAGAAAGAGTAGACCTATTTTGATGAATAAAAAGGAACCAGTGAAGGGATGCATGATTTTCTCCAAAACAATGTAATTTTCAAATATTAGAGAGTACTGAAAATTATTTTGAATTGAAAGTGTTTCAAATTAACTCAGTGGCAGAGAGAATACACTCTAAATGTATGCCAGGGGCACTCAAAAAGTTCTCACAATCAAAATATACCACTTGTATAAGAATGGAACTTTTCTGGAAACTTTTGGCCCTACATATGTATAATCTCAATTACCTAAAAAAATACTGATTGGAGTTACTCACCATCTGCGATGATGGCACTCATAGTGAAGTTCTTGTAGAGAAATCCTTTTCTTGAATACCGATTTCCTTCAAAAATGAGGAAATCTCCATCACTAGCAACCTCACCACCAATTGCTCGGATGGCTTCAGGGTCAAATGGCTTTGCAGTAGGACGTCGCTTCTTCTTTCTTTTGTTATCATCATTATCCTAAGGTGAGTAATTAAGATTAGATCAGAAACAAGGCATAACATAGTTTATGATTTTTTCCTGCCTTCTAAATGGTAAAAAGAGATAAACCTAATGTTTAAGTCCAAGAGAAGTCAAAAAGATATGAAAAACATTTTCAGAAAGAAAAAAAGATGCTAAGCAGTTAAAGTGAACAAGCTGGAAATTTTATTTCAGGAGAGTTTTAACGTAATTGAACAGATTGTACATGGATTAAATGAAATATATTCCAAGGTACTGGAAAAGCAAATAAAGAAAGAGGATTAAGGTCACATGGTTTGGCATTAAATTTTATAAAGCTAAGTGTGGTAAGAAATTTAGCACCAATAAAAACAGGTAAGTGGAACTAAAATATGATACATAGAGAGAGAAATATACAGTGTATTTATAATAATTGCTCTACTCCATAAAATATTCTTAATAATGGAATAATATTGATATTAGCATTAAATATTTTTAGGAGCAATATGAAATAAACATAAAGTAATGAATTTATATTGTAATAAATCATACAAAATACATTTCAATTAATAGATTCTTACAAATAATTAAAATCATGCTATTACCTTATGGCTTTTATGATGCAACAAATGAATATACTTACTGCTTGAGAAGTCCTTAGAGCTCCACGAGGTTTAGTGTAATCTATACGAGGTATGAGCTTCAAATGAACCTGATTCTGTGCCAAGTCAACGTAGTCAACCTGAGCAATGTCATCCTTGTATACTCCTTTGAAAGAAGACAGTAAGCAATAAATAAACAAATTACAGCCATCTCTTTCACACCTCCAACCACATTAATAGGCATTAGTCTTAGATTCAGGTTGAGGGAGGATAAAATAAGGAGAAATAGTGATTTATAAATAGACAAAAACTTAATGACAACATTCATGAGATGTAACAAGAGAACTACTGGCAATTTCAGGGAAGCAAAATTAAATTCTACAATTGAGTGAATTACAAACAATAAAGCTTTGCAGATATTAGCTGGGCAAAGAAACTGATAATTCTTAAATTCATACAAGAGACCATTACGAACATCAGAGTAGAGCATTTGTAATAAATTTTGAAGTTGTACTTCCTAATTAATGTAAAACAATGCTTAAATATTGCTTAATATCTGAACAGGATGATCAAACTAGTAACTTACCTCGCTTCAGTCGCACCCACTGTTTTGGCTTTAGACCCGTTTTTTCTTTCACCACTCTCAGCACATCAGTCATTTCTTTGATTGCCACCATCTACAGGATTAAAAAATTTATTGATGAATAACAGAACAGAAAAAACTAATGATGGCAAGCTTTAAAATACACAACAGAATAAATGTTTCATGACAATTAAAAAAAAATTTTTAATCTTACTACTGTGATCAAAAAATACATCTATATNCTGTAAAGGAATTAATGAATGAAAATGTCTTATTACTTATACGATTATTATATATAATATAATATCAATACCTTATGCCTTACACAATAAGAAAAGAAGACCTTTAACTGAAAACTTTAATTATTTTCTTCCCTCTCCCTTACAATACCAACCTTCAAGTCTTCATGTTTTGGCATCACAGTGACTTTTGATCCATCAATGGCCAGGATTTTACCCTGCAGATTCATCAACTCTCCTTCACACACTTCAACATTATCACCAGTGGAGAAACTATGAGCGGCTGCATCATCTTTTAGGCCCCCAGCAAGGCCAGCCAATCCCTTTGAGCCTAATCCTTTGGTTCCTGCAGTTGGAAGTTCCAGTTCAACACCTTCTGGAGCTTCCTCAAATCTTTCCAGTTCAGAGAGGGTAGGTTTGACCCCTAGAGATAAAAGAAATGAGATTTAAAGATTAATAAATTTAAAGGAAAGAGATTCCATGCATTAATATACACACTATATATGTTATGGAGAGCTTAGAAAAAGATACCTGTGATTTAATGTGTGCAGTTTTCACTGATTCTTATTTATTTGTCTTTTTATTTTACTTTATGGCTAACAATAAAAGAAGTTAAAAATGTCTCATTGACAAAATGGCAAAATTTATAAGAACCTACCCAGCTGGTGGAGAAGGCAGGTACATCAAAAGAAGGATAAATGAATTTCATACAATCAGAATTGATAATTTAAGGAGCTTATATACAATACAATACTAATGTTTTGATATTGAGTATAGAGTTAATAGGAGGGATGAAACCAGCAATGACTAGGCTATGAAGGAACATAGATTTAAAGACAGTCTGCGGTATCAATATGAGTTTGTTGCAATATTGTTACTGCTATTTAAGGCTTACTGAGAGGATGAATAGCATATATGATGTACAATGAGAATGTGAGAACCCCAAAAGGAAGGAAAAAATAAGAAAAATTGAGTGGAATGCAGAAGAGAAAGAGTAGACCTATTTTGATGAATAAAAAGGAACCAGTGAAGGGATGCATGATTTTCTCCAAAACAATGTAATTTTCAAATATTAGAGAGTACTGAAAATTATTTTGAATTGAAAGTGTTTCAAATTAACTCAGTGGCAGAGAGAATACACTCTAAATGTATGCCAGGGGCACTCAAAAAGTTCTCACAATCAAAATATACCACTTGTATAAGAATGGAACTTTTCTGGAAACTTTTGGCCCTACATATGTATAATCTCAATTACCTAAAAAAATACTGATTGGAGTTACTCACCATCTGCGATGATGGCACTCATAGTGAAGTTCTTGTAGAGAAATCCTTTTCTTGAATACCGATTTCCTTCAAAAATGAGGAAATCTCCATCACTAGCAACCTCACCACCAATTGCTCGGATGGCTTCAGGGTCAAATGGCTTTGCAGTAGGACGTCGCTTCTTCTTTCTTTTGTTATCATCATTATCCTAAGGTGAGTAATTAAGATTAGATCAGAAACAAGGCATAACATAGTTTATGATTTTTTCCTGCCTTCTAAATGGTAAAAAGAGATAAACCCAATGTTTAAGTCCAAGAGAAGTCAAAAAGATATGAAAAACATTTTCAGAAAGAAAAAAAGATGCTAAGCAGTTAAAGTGAACAAGCTGGAAATTTTATTTCAGGAGAGTTTTAACGTAATTGAACAGATTGTACATGGATTAAATGAAATATATTCCAAGGTACTGGCAAAGCAAATAAAGAAAGAGGATTAAGGTCACATGGTTTGGCATTAAATTTTATAAAGCTAAGTGTGGTAAGAAATTTAGCACCAATAAAAACAGGTAAGTGGAACTAAAATATGATACATAGAGAGAGAAATATACAGTGTATTTATAATAATTGCTCTACTCCATAAAATATTCTTAATAATGGAATAATATTGATATTAGCATTAAATATTTTTAGGAGCAATATGAAATAAACATAAAGTAATGAATTTATATTGTAATAAATCATACAAAATACATTTCAATTAATAGATTCTTACAAATAATTAAAATCATGCTATTACCTTATGGCTTTTATGATGCAACAAATGAATATACTTACTGCTTGAGAAGTCCTTAGAGCTCCACGAGGTTTAGTGTAATCTATACGAGGTATGAGCTTCAAATGAACCTGATTCTGTGCCAAGTCAACGTAGTCAACCTGAGCAATGTCATCCTTGTATACTCCTTTGAAAGAAGACAGTAAGCAATAAATAAACAAATTACAGCCATCTCTTTCACACCTCCAACCACATTAATAGGCATTAGTCTTAGATTCAGGTTGAGGGAGGATAAAATAAGGAGAAATAGTGATTTATAAATAGACAAAAACTTAATGACAACATTCATGATATGTAACAAGAGAACTACTGGCAATTTCAGGGAAGCAAAATTAAATTCTACAATTGAGTGAATTACAAACAATAAAGCTTTGCAGATATTAGCTGGGCAAAGAAACTGATAATTCTTAAATCCATACAAGAGACCATTACGAACATCAGAGTAGAGCATTTGTAATAAATTTTGAAGTTGTACTTCCTAATTAATGTAAAACAATGCTTAAATATTGCTTAATATCTGAACAGGATGATCAAACTAGTAACTTACCTCGCTTCAGTCGCACCCACTGTTTTGGCTTTAGACCCGTTTTTTCTTTCACCACTCTCAGCACATCAGTCATTTCTTTGATTGCCACCATCTACAGGATTAAAAAATTTATTGATGAATAACAGAACAGAAAAAACTAATGATGGCAAGCTTAAAAATACACAACAGAATAAATGTTTCATGACAATTAAAAAAAAATTTTTAATCTTACTACTGTGATCAAAAAATACATCTATATGATTAAAATGTAGACATTTACTGGCTCTCCAATCTGATCAGAGATAGTTCAATGGCAGGTCATGATGATATACTGCAAGTCTACAGGACTCTATTCCTCAAACTACAGCAACACAAATTATATTATTCCATAAAGTATACAACTACCACAAAGCAAGTGTTTAATACTTTTGTAGCCACTAAAGAATGATTTTCTCATGAGCATAAATGCACTACAGAATGATTTTCTCAGCATATTAAAACAGA
Organism: Ladona fulva; assembly: GCA_000376725.2. Taxonomy (NCBI): domain Eukaryota; kingdom Metazoa; phylum Arthropoda; class Insecta; order Odonata; family Libellulidae; genus Ladona; species Ladona fulva. Next base: position 187,248 of record KZ308940.1, on the reverse strand, counting down.
AATTATGTAGGTATTAAGAAAAATCATTTATTAGCAATTCTAAAACAGCAGAATATGCCACCAATGTAACATGCTGAATATAACACGATCAAGAGTAGCTTTCAAAGAATTTACATCTTAAATTCTGAATGATTCTCAGTAAACTAAGAATCATGATTACAGCTAGAGTAAAATTATCGTAATTTAAATTAATTTTTGCAGAATTTGTACAGGTATTGTGACTTGTAAGTGGAATTTTATCTGTCCGACCTAGTTAAAGCAAAATAATTGGATCTTACTAAGCACTTTTAAAGTAGTAGGTAAAGTTACTCAATTGGGAAAAGTCCAAAGAACTGCAAGATACTCATTATTGAGTTTAGGTAACAACTGGATTTTCTCATAGTATAGTATATTGACCTCCCCTAAAATCATTGTGATTGCCAATGAGATATCCCATTAGAGCCAGAGCTGAATAAAAACTCTAAGCCTATGAACTTCTCCATTAAGATCACTGCCCATATAATCAAAATTGTGGCAACATTCAATGAAGCAATTTACAATATGATAGACTAATGTTAAAGACTGTGACAAATACAATTATCTACATATTTACTACTTTTTCCACTTATTTATGAAGCATTTAGATTGATATTAATAATTTACATTCCTTCGTTAGCGATAGATTCATATAGTATACAGATATATCTGAATGAAAGTAATGAAAACGTCAAATTATAGCGATAACTTGTAAAAAATGGAAAATTTTACAAATAATCATATTTTATCTAAGCTGTTGCATTTTTGAGTTGATAACAATATTTAATGATAAAGAAAAGCTCTGTTAATTCTTTTCTTTTACTACCTTTCCCGATTTTAAAAGGACATTGTTTCTAATTGAATTTTGCAAAGGTCTGCAAATGAAAAAAATGGACAAGTATCCTTATGGAAGTTGCCGACTTCAAATATATTAATGGATGGTGGTAGTTATCATAATGTATTTTTATACTATCTTTGGCATTCATTACTAACCTGTTGCTTCCATCTGCCCATTCTAAGGTTACCAACATTTTCAATGGCCTGCTTCACATGTGTAACTTTGTATGATTCAATGTAAATATACCCCTTAAGACCTTCTGGAGCCACAACTGACTTAATTTGAAGAGGCTCATTTGAAAACTGGTAGGTAATGAACTTCCTCATAAGAAGTAGAGCTGTTGATTTCTCCTCTCCAATTCGACATTTTACCAACCATAAGTTTGGATCCCTGTAAGATAAAATGCAAACACTTTAGAATGGCAACCATAATTATGACACTCTGAATATCAAAGGCAGGGCATCAATCTACATATTTAAATATAAACTGAAATATATAATAAATCCTCAGCTCTCACCAGCTAATACATGCAAAAAGTGCTCAAAATGGAGTAAAATATCATAATAGGAATAATAATATAATATTGTAATACCTCATCTGTAAGTCACTAATAAATAAAACTTATAAATGAAACATTCAATTGATTTTGGGTTAAAGTTGATCAAATATACATAATAGTGATGGGAAAATTAATCAGATTTGGGAATTCTAAATATTGGAACTTTATTGGGCATCAGAATTAGAAAATTTCCTCCACAAATTTCCGATTCCAAAAACAACTCTTAGGAATTATATAGTTTAAAACTCAATCTTCTATTTCTGATCATCCTCTCTCCTTGTAATGATTTATGATAAAGAGATACACACTTCTGATTGAGTTATCTATAAAACTAAAATCTTTAGACCTTAATTATACCTAAATATAGTATATATTGTGAATTTATTGCACACAACCTTGGGTAAATATNTGGGTCATTAATGTAATAGTTACCATTTAAATTATAGTAGATTAATAGAAACTAATCACAAATTATAGATCTGAATTTTATGATTTAAATAATATAACTTGATGATCTAAATTAATAAATATCTCCTTTTTTTCAACTTCATCAAAATTTTTCAATGAAAAGGATACTTTTAAAAGTTTTGCACTATTCAACTTAATGTTTCATTGATAAATATACATTGCTTATAAAGCAATTGTTTTCCAAATATACAATACAGTATTTCGCTCTTCATAAGATGCACCGTGAGCTTTCAGGTAGACAAAGTAAAGATTATACACAGTAATGTAAGCTGAGAAGCGGTTCTTTCCCTGCGTGTAGACTGAAGGAAATATTCTCGGGTTTCCCACCGGGTCGCGTCTCTCCATGTTGTCGACGTTTCGGCTGCATACGCTCCGCATACGTCGACAACATGGAGAGACGCGACCCGGTGGGAAACCCGAGAATATTTCCTTCAGTAATGTAAGCTGTTTATAACAAAGAAACAAGATTTGTAATAGAGTGTCAATTTATGGAATAATGAAACAAGAGCACACTATTGCTAGAAAGGCTTCCATGGTGATTAGAATAAACCCACAAGTCAAAGTGCAACATTGTTTACAATTACTACTGTACAGCTATTCCTGACATCAGCAAAAACTGTTACCCTTAGCTCATAAGACGTAGGCCAAATTTTAGATTAAATTTTTGTGGGAAATGGGCCAGGAAATACTGTAATTAAAGTAATGAATGTTTATCATAGCAGGAATCGGTATCATTAAAATGTTGGTATACTTACTTAACACCAGGAAGAAGAGTCTGCTGGGTGATCTCATCAGACATATCTTCTCCACCATCCCCAAAACGGCTTGCAGCTGAACGTCCACCTCTATCCCCCCCTCTACCACCTCCATCACCAATACTGCCATCTCCATCTGCATACTTTCTCCTCAAGTACTCTTCAATTTCATCCTCTCTTCTTGAGTCCCAAACACCATGACCTCTCCTACGACGGCCTTCTATCTCACGAGCAGTGGGTCCAACCTGAAAGCATTGTATTTACCTTTGAAATTAGCCTGTTTGAAAATCAAATAATGTGGAAATGTATCCACTATTACATAATTTTTAACAACTAAGACCCTGAACTCAGCAAAGAGAATGGATCACAATTACAGTACACTATTACAGATAATAATAATGAAGACAACAACGGCATGTCTTTTTTTGAGGACTGGATTAAGACTTATTCGTTACACCCATTCAAACTAATCAAAGTGTTGGTATGCTGTTTTTTTATATTCCAATGCCACCACAAACACTTTTACTATTCCTCTGCATTTAAATGATTGAGAAGTTTAATAATTCATACATTTAACACCTCAAGTAAATGAGCAGTATTTTGCACATACCTCGTCAACTTCATTTCCAACAATGCCAGCAAGAATTTCTCCAGCTGCTCCTTCAGCCCCTACTTCCCATTCTTCTTCATCTTCATTTTCATCGTCAACTTCAGCTTCATCAATAATGAATCCTCCAAAGCGATCTCTTCCCTTCTTTCTCCTCTTCCGAGGTCTGTCATCTTCTTCATCATCCTCTTCCTCTTCTTCGTCATCCAATTCCTCATCGTCTTCTTCTTCTTCATCATCCTGAAAAACATTCCATCATTACAAAATGGCACTTTGTTGATACTAAACATTTTAGCATTGAGATATGCAAAAGATCCTTGTATCAACAGCATATTCAATACTTATTGCTATTTTTGATATACAATGAGTTTATTAGACATTTGTTATACTTTTGGAGCATATGGTTAATTTGAGCAATAATAATTTTAGATATATTACATCAATTTTTCTTTCTTGACACGTAATACAGCAAAGAAGCTTGTAGTCAGAAGTAGTGAAATATAACAGCATAGAGGCAGAAATTGGATCATCATGTGTAAATAGGGAAGACATAGATTGCTTATATTTATAAATCAACAAGCTGATGATAAAGAAAAGCTCTGTTAATTCTTTTCTTTTACTACCTTTCCCGATTTTAAAAGGACATTGTTTCTAATTGAATTTTGCAAAGGTCTGCAAATGAAAAAAATGGACAAGTATCCTTATGGAAGTTGCCGACTTCAAATATATTAATGGATGGTGGTAGTTATCATAATGTATTTTTATACTATCTTTGGCATTCATTACTAACCTGTTGCTTCCNGGAATTAAATATAGTAGTCCTATTTTTACAAAAGATAAACCAACTTTCCTCATTGAGACTCAGTTCCCAATGTATTATTATATGAAAAGGCAGGGGATCGGATTCAATAATGGAATTAATTGTCAGGGGAACGGTTTGTTTACAACCTCAGATTTTTAGAAGTTTCATTTATAATCGTGATTCTCGCAATTTTGAACCGACTAAAAGTCATGAGCTCAGATTCAATGATGGAATTAGTTGTCAGGGGGATCTTTGTTTACAACCACAAAATGTCATAAAATGTTCGTCTAATTTATCAAAATTCTTGCAATTTCAAATCGGGAGTAATGTATTTACTATGGACAAAATAAGAATTTTCATTCAATTTCCCTTCTTTTGGTGCGTCTCAATTTCGTATGGCTATTTTTTTCTAATTTAATTTTGCAAAAGAAACTAACCTCTTATGGAAACAGTTTTAAACATCTGGAGTAGAACCGGGAACAGTTAGGTGAATAAAAAGTGGCCCATTATCTGCCTGGGGAAGACATTTAACAATCTTCAAAGTTTAAAAGTTGTGCAACATCTGTTCTGGAGTTTTAGGCGAACACACATATACAAACATTCTACATGATATATAAGATAAGAACCTCAGAATGAAGATCTTCTCCCTCAGGCTCTGGTTCATCTTCTCCTTCCTCCTCTTCACCAGGAGCAACCTCTTCTGCTTCATCGTCCTCAGCCCCTTGTCCAGAAGATGATCTCCTCCTACTGCCTCTCACTTCATCCTCTTCATCGTCATCATCATCTTCATCACGAGTCGATGACCTCCTCCTTTGACTGACATCATCTTCATCATCAGACTTGGGCACAGAGCCTACATCACTACCTGCATCAGACTTGGCATCTCCCTAAAGAAAAGAGAAACGATTACAATAAGTATAAAGGATCCACATTTATCGAGTCGTGTAGAAAATTGTTTATACCAGCAACACGTCTTTGATTTACATGTGAGTTGATCAAATATACATAATAGTGATGGGAAAATTAATCAGATTTGGGAATTCTAAATATTGGAACTTTATTGGGCATCAGAATTAGAAAATTTCCTCCACAAATTTCCGATTCCAAAAACAACTCTTAGGAATTATATAGTTTAAAACTCAATCTTCTATTTCTGATCATCCTCTCTCCTTGTAATGATTTATGATAAAGAGATACACACTTCTGATTGAGTTATCTATAAAACTAAAATCTTTAGACCTTAATTATACCTAAATATAGTATATATTGTGAATTTATTGCACACAACCTTGGGTAAATATGGATTTTTAGTTTATANCAATAACATTTCAATCCATTAACAGCATTAGATTCATACTCAATACTCCGGATATTAATAAGTCACTAAAACAATTACTTCTGAAAACAAGACATTTTAGGATGAATGCTTCTCCTCTTTACAACCACGTTGTTTGTTGCATTAAAACCAACATTTTGACTCCAGAGACAGGAGCTGAAGCATCAAGTTTAATCAATGAAATGACCTGGTTGAAAATAAAGAAGCATTTTCTAGAGATATTTACTGGCAAAGCAAGAGATCGTTTGTAAAAAAATATTATTAAAAGAAATTTCTGGCTATTTCTTGGTAGTTTTCAGTCCACTGTTACATGGGGATTGAAGATACCATTTAAATCTGAGCAGATATTCATTCTAGACCATTAACCAAAATTTGCTACCCCAATTATGCACACCTGAGTAATTGTTGCCTTTAGTTTACTTGATGACAAAACAAGTCCTGAGATAATGTAGATGATGTTACATTAGATAGATATGCTCATCAAGTTGAATACGATTTATTGATACCAATATTAATATGTATATAATACTATTAAATATTAGAGCTACTTTAAGTCAAATCTCGTAAACATGAGAAAAAACACTATGGCCTGAGATAAACTTAACAGGAATAATTTGCAATGATAAGGATATTTCTGTGAAACAATGGCTCTTTACTTTGTAGCTACATCTAAAAACAGAATTTAAAACATATATTTCCAGTGATTAATCATTTTTATGAAGGTTGACACATATCAGAATACGGTAACATTTATCAACTTCCAAAAGTTGGAATATAAAATGCATTCTTATATTGATTTGAATAACCATGTGAATTTTTATCATTTTGAGCTTGATTCTGGTAAGGCAATTTCAATAGTGTAATCAATGCAATGTGATAAAAAATGCTAATAAAATATTTGGAAAAAATAGGGAATCATAAATAGTGTCTTCCAAGTTTTTATTTTGTGTAAAAGCATGAGTTTTGAAGAGCTAACCTAAGTGTGCATGTAACTTCAGCTGCAAAGATATTGTGAACAGGCATTAGGTTAATTTCACAACCAATATAAAGACACACAAAGGCTTAGAATAACCTGGCCCACATTTTATTGAGATGGACATGATAGCAAAAGATTCCAAGATTGTTAATAATTATTAACTGGGTCATTAGAATAAAAGAGTTAAAAACAAGATGATTCAAAAATTTTAAGAAAAGTTGAACATGATGGCATCAATTTACATTGCAAACCAGAGATTGATAACTTTCTGGAGGTTCTTGGAATTCATTTAAGGAGTCCACAGAAGTGTTCCCTGAACTCTGGATCTTAACTGCCATGCAATGTTTAATCAGATACTACCCGACAATCTTTCTTAGGCTAAATATTGTTGAAATTTGAAAGCCTTCAGTTCTAGTTTTCACAAATTTCTATGTGATAATGATATTGTGGATTCTTCAATAGAGTCACACATATATACTCTTTAAAAAATCAAATTCTTAGAATACTATTCGTAAGATTTATAATTAGTACTCTTCTCTAGTAATCATAGTACTGATCCCATATCTAAGTGCTCTGGAACAATTTCCCTTCTGCCAAATATGAAACAAATTAAGACGGTTTACATGTTAGGGTATTAATTTCAATCATAAAAGTTTACAAATGATTTAAATCAACTTTCCAATGCATTAAACGGTAATTCACACAATTTAACATACAGCAAATATTACAATTTGAGTTCCTGCAGCCATTAAGGTCGAGGAACAATTCTGCAAACATCGTTGTGCATCGTCGGTCCTCACATGATTAAGGTTGTTGTCATCAACTGTGAATCCAGTTGACCATTAAAGCTCATCAATCTGAATTAATATATAATAACATTGCATAGGGCATACATAAAGTCGGTTAATGAACGAGTATCAACATTTGACTCCTTTGTTAACAATAATATAGCTCGACTGTTATCGATTGTATAATAAATAGAAACTCACTTCTGGCTCACTGTCACTCCCTCGGTCACTCATTCGATCGCTTCCTCGGTCACTGCCACCGCGATCCCCAACGCTTCCTGCCTCACTTTCATTGTCTGAATACCCGCTTCCTTCGCTATCCGACATCCTAGAAATAGAAAATGATTAAAGTGAACAGACGACATTTCATTATAACAGCTTGGGTAGCTTCGTAATTCAAGGCTTCAACATAGAAATGATAAAGAAGCGGCATGCAACTCAGGTCAAAACAACGTTTGTCTTCATATCTTTAACTCTATTACTATTTATATATTTTAGAAACATGTCTAAATAATTAACTTTCGAACTAAAACATCACCACATCACCGTGACCAAAGCATATGCCCAATATTGCAATACACAATTTAAAAACACACAAGTAGATAAATAATAAATAGAATTTGAATTTCATAGAGAAACTACGCAAATAAACTAGAAATTAGAAATAAGAACACCTAATTATTCCGTGTTTATACGGTGTGCGTCTTTAATGTACTTCAAAATACATTGGTGCCACGGTAGCAATGAATTCAACGACTGACTACATAGACGATTAAAATTTCGCTGACAACCCACTTATCTGGAAGTTAAGGATCATAATTTCCCGATTATCGACTTTTATTAAAGCCAAACTAAGCTGTTGCGTGAAGCCGACGAGTAACAAGGCATTGCATGTATGGATGAAATAAAGAATTACTTAATAAGTTTTTACATTGAAAAACTCAGCTACCCAAAGATGAACACAAATTTCGCATTTACTTACGTTAATTCTAACTAAATGGATCACAGTAACAAGTATAATTGTAATGTTTACTTTACCTGTATGAACTCAAGTAAACGTTTCAACCTTTATTATGTCGATTTAGCTTTCTAGAGATACAATCGATTCATTGCTCTTCCGACCTCAATCGACTTTTGAAAATGGCGAAGCTGTTAGGTCTAGACAAACTCGGAAGGCTTTTCCAAATTATTAGTCACAATGGAGGTATTAGAGCCTCCTTATATAAATTATACAGGTACGTTAAGTTCTCTATGTTTATAAAATTGCCTTGTATCTGCATCTATATGTAATTATTGCGCTATCATTTTTTAGGCAAGATGAACTCAAGATTGGTACCCTTGTAGGAGAAGATAAATTTGGAAATAAATACTACGAAAACAAAATGTACTTCTACGGTGAGTCCATCATTATAAATTGTCAGCCTCCTTCTTAGATGGTGTAACATCAATTTACTTTGTTAATGTAAATCTTGGCTAAATATTCCAATTCATTGATCTCACAATGATTTTTAATCATTTTTAAAGGTCGCAATAGATGGGTAGAGTATGCCGATCATATTGCCATGGACTATGATGGCAGTCAGGTCCCAGCTGAATGGTACGGTTGGTTGCATTACAAGACAGATCTACTTCCACACAAGGTAAAGCTATGACTTCCAACTTTTATGGGGATCTTAGAATACAGTTTCACGATTCTTTAGATTTATTTCAAATGCTCTTGCTTCAGTTTCCTTGCCTCTCTTACGAACTCAGTTTCCTAAGAACTTTGGAAATTGTTATTGATAGTATATTTCTTATATTTCAGGACCCAAATAGACCAAAGTATAAATGGATGGCTGAGCATAAAGAAAACAAGAGTGGCACATCAGAAGCATATATGCCTTATAGTACAGTTCCACCAAAAATTGAAGCATGGGTTCCACCGAAGAAGTAAAGTAATATCCCTCGAAATTTAGATTCTTTTAAATGTATATATTGTTAATAAAGTAATACACCTGAATTAGTCTATTCTGTAATTTAAATAAATATATTTATGCAAAACATAAATTGTGGAGATATTATCATAGTAGTTTACTATTTCATAGATAACTTCCCCTTTCTGCTTATCCCATAATACACACCCTCTTGTTTAGACTAGTAATACACTTTTAATTGACATAAAACCTAGTGATTTTCTGTGTGAACTTGATTCAGCATTCAGTTATTGGTTAAAGACACCAGAAGAGGTTTTTCTTGGCATAATATTTGGTCCATTCCTTTATCACACCATATGCAGGATTTTAGAATACTATTGGTATGCTCTTGCATACCAAAGTTAGCGATATCTGTACTTATAAGTGTATACTATGAGGTAAAAGTGAAATGAAAACATATTTTTCTTGTGGAGAATCATGGAAAGTTTCATACCCTGATCCTTCTTCCTTTTATGTTTGTTTCTCCGATGTCAATTGAGCATGTATTTATATGATTATTTATCCTAAGTGTAGAAAATCAAGATTGAAGCTAAACAAAACAAAATTATTCTCAGGTTCATTTTCCTAGTTCTAAGTGTGTTGTATATAATAGAACAACATCAAGAGATCATTTAAACATTGTCTGGAAAATTCTTCAGTTTTACTGTGTGGAAAGTTTATGCAACAAGCTACTTATTTATAATAATTTAAGGGATACATTAGAAAGTTTCACAGAAATTGCCATTAATAAAACTTTAAATTTGCTTTTAAACTGTGTGTAAAAGGATAAAAAATGAGCATAGTTACGACTGTCAGTTCCCTTACTCAGGAATGATCTTTATTTCTTAGGAAATTGACAGCTCTCCTGTTTTTTCTTCTATTTCATACTCTATTCAGATAGACCTAAACTCTTGCAAATGACCAAGGCATAAACTTTTTTTCAATACCTTATTATCTGAAGTTTTTAATCCTTTTCCAGAAAGCAACTAATAATGAGCATTAACCAAGAAAATAAATTTATGAGCACCAGTTATACTTTATAGTTAGGTATTTTTAATTTATCTCAAATTAAACTTAATATATATTCACCATAATATTTGAAGTGATAGCTTTTAGCTCATTACCCAATGATTTGCTTAATATCCTTAATTTGTAACACATTTAATCAGAAATGATTCATTCATATTTGAAATCCCAGGCTGCTTATTTATCTGCACCCCCTGAATAACCTATAATGCCCATGGTACTGATATGTTGGCTTCTAGTTTATCAACCATTTTGCTCTCACTTTTGCTGATTGTACACTTAAATTTATTTATTTATTTTAGGGGTTAAGGATATTTATTTATGTTTAGGGGTTCAGAAATAAAATTACCATATGTTATAATATTGTATTAGTTTCTTAAATATATAACATGAATTATCAAACATTTATTCTTTTACCATAGAAGTTTCAGCATTACCACTTAAGTTTCTTTTACACACAATTACTGCCAGGCAGTATGCTGTGGTTCAACTACACAAATTTGAGGGTTTTAAATTTTTTTACAGTTACATTAAAGACTAACTTAATATTTTCATAAAAATATTGGTCATATAAGCAAACAAGTGAATAGAATTTTAGAAAGTGCTATTGTTCAGACATATTGGGTTTTCCCTGGTTAGGACATGTGCTTTTTATTTGTGTTTTTGACCATTACAAATAATTATAATGGATAAATGGGGTGCAAAGTTATATCCTCAGTGCATAAGGCTGATTTTTGGGCACTTTTTGGAGTAAAAAAGTGTCTTATGGGCCAGGAAAAATAACACAGTAAGTGAAAACACTAATTTTTACTGGTTTTTAGCTGCTTCTTTAAATGCTCAGTGCTCCTCCAGATTACATTTTCATTTGAGCCTGGATAACTTCATTGTTAGTTTATCATTAAGAAACAATTCATTCCTGTTTGGCTGCGACAGTACTGATTTTGCTGTCTTTTTCTTGAAACACTAACATTTTTTCCGGCCTGCATTACCACCTAAGATACACTGTGATTTTTCAGGTTAGAATTTACAAAACATACTTGGATCAGACAGAAAAGGATCAAAGTACCTATTTCAATGATAACACTTTATACGATGAAAACAGAACTGTTACTCAGGAATTAAAAGTATTAAGTATTTAAAGTATATTGTTATTGACATTTGTAATAATAGCATTTTCTGTCTGATGTGGGGAAAAATATTTAGTAGTATTTTTCCCAGAAACAGCTTGCGTTTTAGAGGACAAAGTTATATCCTCAGTGCATAAGGCTGATTTTTGGGTACTTTTTGGAGTAAAAAAGTATCTTATGGGCCAGGAAAAATAACACAGTAAGTGAAAACACTAATTTTTACTGGTTTTTGGATTACTGCTTCAGAGTTTTTGATAACATTATCCATTGATATGTGAAAATTGCCAGTGCTTCAGGGAAACCTGCTATCTAGCAGATCTGAAATCCGGTCAGCTTAGTTTAATGCTGTTAATTACATTCTGTACCTTAGAATATTTTATAAACATGTCTTGTTCAGACTATTAAAATGACGTCATTTGAGGAAGTCAAAATTATTATGAAGAATAATGAACTCCAGTTTCTATTGAATATAAATCTGGAATAGAAAGTTAAACCCCAGCTGTTTATGTTTAAGGTACTATTAATAATAATAATTAATATTTATTCAGTCATTATACAGTTTAAAATAAATCATTTCAAAGTCATAAGGAAGTCAATAAAATATAGCTTACAAAATACATTCACATAATCAGCATAATATGACAAACATGTGTGCAAATAAAACTATGAGAAATGTACAATATTTATATACAAATAAGGAGAACAATCATTATAGGTCCTGCTAAGCCAAAAGACTTGTCAGCAGGTGCCTTTATAAAAA
>KZ308940.1:25942-175025 GCA_000376725.2 Ladona fulva | reverse complement strand
TTTCACTTTTCTTTTTACGGTAGAAAATTGAATTGAAAATATTTGAGATAATCTTTAAAGAGAAACCAGTCAGTCATTTTAGTACACCTCTGCAGTTGAAAATACTATGAATTATAGAAATGAGTTAAAAGTATTTATCACTATCTGGAGCTGGATTACTGATTCTTAGCCAGAAACATAAACTCAGATTATTTTTTAAATAGACTAATATTTTAATTACCTATCCTGATGCTACAGAATGTTGAAAAATCCTTCATGAAGTTTATAAAAGCTATTTCCCTGCTGTAGGTTTTCTTTATCTTAAAATCCCAAGGACCATCTTTAAAGCATATTTAAAGTAGTTTATCCTCCTTATGTTACATGTGGTGGAAAATATAGTATAGTAAAGTTTTTCATTGTCCATAAAGTATGTACATTGCAAGGATTTGTCAGAAGAAAGAATATATATTAGGATGTAACCTTAAGTTACCAATATTAATATCAGTCTTACAATATATTTATCATTGTATTCTACAGTATTTTAGAATACATTACACAAGAACAATACAGCGAAAAAAATGTGCAATTAAAGAAAATACAATAAGAAGGCAAGGCTTTCATAATACAAATCATTTCTTATTTTCATCCATGAATTCTAAGTACTCAAGTATAGAGTAAAATGACCTTTTAATAAAAAACTGTTTGAGTTTTCATTTAAATAATTTATATCCACAATATCTTTTATGGACTTTGGCAGTTTATTATATAATTTCACATCAGCATGAAAAGGTTCTTTGTTGCTCAATTCAGTCCTTTTTGTTTTTACATAAACATCATTTTTTGATCTAGTATGATGGCTATGAATAGTTGAATTTAGAGTCGTAGAGTCCGTGTTATTTTTAATGTTAAGAATTGTTTCAAACATGTAAATTGAAGAAATTGGCATGATTTTTAGCTCCTTAAAGTGGGTTCTACAAGAATCCCAGGGTTTTAAGTTAACCATTGTCCTTAAAGCATGTTTCTGCACTTGAATGGCATTGACAGAGGCTCTAGAAGCACCCCAGAAAATACATTTACATTTGAACCCTGCAAACCGCTAGAGCTCATGGCAGGGGGTGTAAAACACCGATAAAAAATAATACCATAGTACTATGAAAATTTGAGAAGTATACACATTTAACACCCTTAAACGTACTATTTCTCAAAAATCTTAACTCATAGATAACTTCGCTAAGTCTGCATACTAAGTTATTTACATGCATTGATCATTTTAGAATTGAATATAATATTCAACATTATAATTCTAAGATTATTGTTTATTGACAAGGTAAATGTATTATGAATTTCCGCTCAGGAGAATGAATCTTCAGTATCGGTATGTAGATGCTTGTTATTCATCACAATAACAAGCAAAATGATAGTAAATCTTTGACTATCAACTTCTTCATTAGTATCTTAAGCCACAATTGGACCCCATACATATATTAATTATAATCTAGTGTCTAATATAAGACTTCCTTGGTTTGTTTCCCTCTGCATCTTTGGACTGGTAGACCCCTTTTTATCTTATCATATCTTGCTATAGCCATTCTTCTGCTACATGGCTGCAACATACTTAACATGTTGCATCAGGTAATCTAATTGTTGTTTTTGTGCATCTTTAATCTCTCTTTATCTTCAAACTCCATCAATATTTAATTTGAAGTGCTTGCTTTAATTTTAAGTCAGTTCTTCGTGATGTTCGAGTAAATTAATTTTCCTGTGAGTATTGTTAACTTATTGCTATCATAGGAACCCTTAAAGTCAACTTGCGGATTGCACAATTTGGCACTAAATGCTAAACGCTCAATTCTGCCATAAAAGGCCTCTCATTTGCAAAGGCTGTACTGATGAAGAGATTCTGAACACTATTAATTAACAGTTTAATTACAAAGCGATCATGCGAGAATCGTCTGCATGTCCGAATATTTTCTGGGCGGTTCGTGTAAGTAATGAACTATTAAAAAACAAATAATTCATCATGATTCTGTTTTTTTATGCTGATTAATCTATCGGGAATAAATAATTAGCCAAGTAGTAGGAGTATATCGCAAATCAAAGAATGTTCAGAACGGTTACATTTCCAAACGAAAGATGCTTTAGACCGGAGGAGGGGAACCTGCGGCCTTCGGGCATATTTGGGCGTTCAATGCGGCCTTATCGTCACTTCCTGAACGAATGCCCTCATGTGGTATATTTCGTGTCCCAATCTCGCTCGCGAAGCCAAATGAAAGTAAAATGGAAAATATTCTCTTTTGGCTCATTCAGGGAATGAATTTATTTTCTCCTATACAATTACGACGTTAAAATGTTTAAAATATATGCAATGCCCAACTCAAGAACGACCCAATGGTTTTATACATGACCTTTCTCAGGCAGCCGAATGGTAAATGCGGCCTTCCTATGGAAAAGGGCTCCCTACCTTTTGCTTTGGACTTTTTGTTATGTTTTCGTTCTCTCAAGCACCTTTATCAAATTGAAAATTCATAAAAGTAAACTTAAGTAAGTTTACTTTTATGAATACGCCGAATTTATCAACGACAAAAAGACGATGCTATCGACTGATTTTTCTTTATTGTCTCTTCTTGAATGTTTCTCATTCGCTCGACATCGCTAATTTCCATCACGGTAGCTTCCGCGAATATTTTCCGAATGAGGTAATGCATAATCAAAATTCAGCTGCGTAGGAACTTCTTCCGAGCCTTAACTAGTTCTCATAATGTAACCATCATATGGAGGTACGCGTTTGCTGAGGATTCCTCCAGAGGAATAGCTGAACTTCCAATTCTGTAATGGAAATATTTCACAACTTCATTAACCTTTATCAAATGAAAAATGATAATGTTACCTATTTTCGCGTTACTCTTACAATATGAAGTTTTAAGAGGTCAGCGGTTTGCTGTGTTGAAACCTATGTCATTAGCGCATACAAAGCTATTCGCCGTCGAATAAAAGTTGAGTAGGAGAGAAATCGTGAATCACCCTCGATTTCCAGCCAACTCAGTTTGTAGATTTCATCTATCAGCATCAAATCTAAAAAATCATTCCGAATAAACGATTTCGCGATAGAAGCTACACGATATGCGAAATTCAGCACGTTTTCATCGCAACTTAATCAATTTAAAAAGTAGGTGAAGAATCAACGACAAAGTCACGATTTGAGTGAAACAGCTACATTAGTATGTATAATACGAGAAGAATAGTAGTAATATTGTTAAAATTACTTCGACAACAGGTCATTTCGCCCATGGGCCCCCACCGGGAATCGAACCTGTGACCAGCTCCACAAAAGGCGAATAGGGAGCCCACTTGGCCATCCGGGAGTCCCTGACGATACGAGAAGAATATCTCGGGGATTTCACCTCCAAATTCATTGATTTTAAAAAAGCTTACTTTTCTTTCTTCAATTTACAAAAGTTTTCCCATGTGAAATATAGTGAAACCAAAAGATTAGCAGAAGACAGGGAAGCATGGAGGTTACCATGAGAGAACCTGCCAGAAGGCATGGGTATCATCATCAACCAATGATGATGATACCCATGTGATCGCAACTGACTTTCGACAGTTAAACTCTTCAATCAGCGCTTAAGCGAAGGGTCTTTCGCTTAAGCGCCGATTGCAGAATTTAACTGTCGAAAGTCAGTAATCTCACACGAGGCTGCTTTAAAGTACAGTAGAGTCTCGATTAACTGAGGTGATTATCCGAGGTACATATTTGTGTGCTTTGCCCTTTTAACTTACCCATATACCAGCATGTCGTTTAACTTAACTTAACTACTCAACTTTTTCTGTAACTTCACCATGCCAGTTCAGCATAGGCAAAGCAAACGTCGGCATAATGATCTGGATATGATCGGAGAAAAGCGGTGAGAACTGCATCTGGACAATTGCCGTATATATTTTGAAGGAAAAGTCAAATATATTATTTTAAAAGGTTTATACATCAATGTGATTTGTTAATTTTGAATACGCGCACTACGGTGTAAATAACGCCGTGCTGCAGCAATGGCATGAAAATAGCGCATTTATTACATAGTTTACGTATGTACTACGTAAGACGAACCTTCCGAGCTACCTGAGGTAGCCCCGGTCCACACACTAATGTAATTTAAAAGTTGTTATTTTCAAACTCCTCCGTAATTGTTCTCTCTAGCAAAATTTACCATGTTACTCCATGATGGCAAATGACGAAATTTTAAAATTTATTCCTTATTATGGCAAATGGAGGGTTCATGATAAATCATTTAAGCCAATGGGAGTAAAAAAGGTTTGGACTTAGTAGTTATATTCCCTAATTCAACGTAACGCTTTGTTCAGACATTTGAATATTTTAGCCATAATGTTCACCCGAAGTTTCTTACGCATTTTTTACCATTCAATATTTTTTCAATTTTTTTAATGACAAGAAAGGTGTACCGCACGTCCTTTAAGGAGGTAAGATCTCTGAAAATTCTATCCACTGTCGAGGGTAGGTAAGCACCCTACCCTACCTAGCTATATGGTAAAAGTTTAGAGAAAAAAAATTGACATTATGATAGAGTTTAATTTAGCCGATACGTTAATTTATCCACCGCCGGGTAAGAAAACAGCGAGAGCAAATTTAGTTTTTAACTAAAGAACGGGTAAAAACTAAAATTCACAACGATTTTACTTATCAGAAGTCCTCTTCTCAACGTGTAACGTAACGGACATACTGAAATACCACTTCAATTCTTCAATTGGCTTGATTTTTTCGAGCAAAGCCTCGATTAGGGTCAGATATTTTCAAACGCACAATTTATCTGCCCCGAAACGTATCTGTCTATTCGTAACGAGGAGATCTTCAAGTTTCTGAGAATTACTTGTCGGGCATACGTCAAAGTTTATTGGTGAAGGGGTTTCTACTGAGGGAAAGAGAATGCCGTTGAAGTAGTTGAGGATTCCTATGGGTTATAAGGTCAAACAACCACAGGAGATGCTCGTTTAAGTTCGTAAATATCAAAACGGGGTTAGTGAAATAATCCAAAGCCTATGATAGCATGAGCTGCCGTGGATAAGGAATTTGTTTAGCTATGATAGCAATCGAGCACAGGTTTATAGAAAACGTTTGATAATATCTTAGTTCAGAAGTATATACGAAATAGAAAGATACTTTTTTTGTCTTTACCATGCAGGTATCTTGTGTCTGCGATAAAAATTGGATGAAGGATTGTTTCTTCTTTATTTCCTTGATACGAATGAGAAAAGGTGTGGTACTAAATCAGTAACGAGCACCATTACAGATCTCCAGAATAAACCAAGAAGCGATTTGCCTAAGGTTATAACGATATAACGAGCTGCTCAAACTATATTTGTTCGGTTAGTAGACATTACACAGGTTTTCAACCTTTCGGTCGGTTCATGAGCTCTAATATTCCCTACTCAACGCCATTTATTTAGCTTCCTGGTAACTTACCGCACCCTTTATGTCATCTAACGACTTTTGTCTTTGTCTTTCCCTCTGCTTTTCTTTTGTATTCTACCCTCAGTCACATTTTTTAGCAATCCTACTACTCTCAATACTTGACCCACCCATATCGACGTTTAATTACCTCAATTAAAACTCTATCATCCCCGACCATCTCTAGTATCTATATGTTTACGATTATTATACATTTATTGTACGTATCTCGACGAAATGCAATTTTAACTGCAAATGGTAGATTATTAAAGCATTTAGATCATTGTTACTGAAAGATAAGTGTAAGAGAAATTTTTTCTAAGTCTCTCCTCACTCTCGATAAGTTTCCAGATCTATCCCTCCTACGCACTAAACCAGGGATGGGGCACCTTTCCCCCATCAGGCCGCAGATATGAACCATTCGGCCGCATAAGATACTTTTAGGCCGCACTTAAATTGCGTATCACTTACATTTAAAAAGTTTAAAATTGAAATTCTGCATGAGGAAGCTTATACATTATCTAGGTAAACTCAAAGATAATATTTTCCATTATATTTTCAATTGCCGTTACTTGCGAGATATGGTAACGAAATAATTTAAAAGAGGGTATCTGTTTAAATTATGTAGAGAAGGTCGCAGGTTTTCCACCTCTGTAATAACCTAACGATTTTTTGTATAAGTTGGACTCGGAAAAAAGCATATATTTTTATTTGTTAATTTGTGCGCTTATGGTTAACTAAGAGTGGAGAGAATG
Source organism: Ladona fulva (assembly GCA_000376725.2). Classification (NCBI taxonomy): domain Eukaryota; kingdom Metazoa; phylum Arthropoda; class Insecta; order Odonata; family Libellulidae; genus Ladona; species Ladona fulva. The sequence goes on along the minus strand of KZ308940.1, from coordinate 168,833 downwards.
CATTTATCTCCTTGGATAGCTATTTAATATCATGTTTCACTTTTTTATTTCCTTAAATTTTAACCTGTTTACGATATCCACATGTTAGGTTAAACACCCGAGACGTACAAAAGAAAGCATGGCATAACAATCTCAATGTACTCGATCACTTAAGTGAGATATCTTTCTGAAAGTAAAAAAGCAGAGAATCCTAAATACGAGGTACCTCGGGAGTGACTAGATTTTAAACCACTCTCTTCTACGAGAAATCTTGGGTGCGTCTGGGAAGTGGTTAAACCTTAACGACACTTTTTAGGAAATTTAAAATATTAGATTACGAAAAACACCGTAATTCTTGCGGCAGTTAATGCGAATTTCGCTTTGAAGAACTTCTTGGGCATACGTGGATCTGAAAACGTCTTCGGAAAGCAGAAATGTGGGAATATCAATTCCCCATGAAAGGCCACCAAATGACCCTTACATAAGGAAATAACTGTTCACTGTTAACAGAGCGACCGTGAAGGTTTTTTTGTAGCGTTGGTCGGCAGATTAGTTTGTGCCAGTCCGGAGGAAGGGAAAGGGGCAAGAACGGCGTTGAGAAATGACGAATAAGCGACGGAAGGGAAAATGTGCGACTGAAGACGAAACACAGGGGCATCTCGAAAAGTGGGTGGTGGGAGGGAGGGGGTGGGTTATGACGTAGAGTTGTGCGTACATCGGTGAATGATCCGGTAGGATCAGATGTCATTCGCCGTTGAGGGTTATGGGTTTGGACACTGATGGGGGAGCGATTGATGACGCAATCTACGCATCTCTTTCGACTATTATTTAATACTCTTGTTTCAAATCCTTTGAATCATTTATTTTGTATGATATCGTAATGAGGAATGAGGTCAACTTAGTTTGATAATCAGTGCATACGGAAAAAAGGGACGAGAATAAAATACAACAAAAGTTTAATGCAAGTAGTTTTATACGAATAACAAAAAATTGTATTTTATTTTACGAATGGAAATGGTAAGAAACAACTGAAAATTCTCGTCTAAGGAATGCTTAAAAAATCTTAAATAAATTTTAATTGATTTTATTGGAGAAAAGACTAACTTATTTTTGGTATTTGTTCATGTGAGTTTCCTTACTTTCATATCACGCTAAATTCCAATAAGTTGATGATTATCGCTTGTTAGCGTAACATTTTTTCGTATTAAGAAGAATTATAAATCAGAAATCAAAGTCTGGTTGATATTTTCGGAAGGATAGATTATTTTATCGGATTGTGCTTCCGGTTCGCAGATTTTTGATATATTTGTATTTTGGTCTAAAATTTATTTACGGCTGGACAGATGGTTTCATTTGAAGGAACCATACAGTGAAAGCACGCTGGTGAAATGAATGATTCTAAAAGGCATCCTTTTAATAAGTTATCTATGAAAATTGTCCTCAAAAGTATTCGTTTTATTTTTGTTTACTATTCTCATTCTTAGCGGGAAATTAAAAAAAAAGGATCGATCTTTCAATGTCGAGGCCAAAGAGAGAAAAGTTCATCATACACATAGGAACAAATGATGCTCGGAAAAAATCCGGATTTGAATTTTTGTGAACGATCGGTCATCACTATAGCTTCTTTGAGTTTAAATCAAAAAAATCTTGTAGAAAAGGGCTCTTAAGAATAGAGTTCTAGTGCGCCGCATTAGCCGTTAGATTATTAGTTTTGAAGAGGTTTCTGGGGCCCTAGATAACCTATTTTAATTTTATATAATGAACTGAATTGCTGCTGATTTATCATTTATATTATCATAATAAAAAGTGATTGTTTGTAACATCAGACTCTATTTTGCTAGATTCGATCAAATTTGATAGAAACGAGCTTTTCCACTCAGAATTGATGGACGGAATTGTTGATGGTCAGAGGCCGCGGGTTTGGGGCCCATGCTGTGAAGTAACGATTTTGGAAAGGTTTCGAAAGGAAGCACAATTACAAGTAATTTACAATTGGTCCGTGCATTTGATACTTTAAATTTATATGCTACAGAATGGTTTAGAAGTTCCGCTTTAGAGATCGCGCAGATAAAGAGGTAATTTTGAGGCACACAGGAAACCCTGCGATGGAATTCCCAAAAAGATCACGGCCTGGGATGACTTCAGGATGACGGGGGTAGTGATATTAAATGGACGCGCTCCTTTAGACTTAGTTGACCTATTCAGAGTGGATTCAAGTCGACTTCAAAGAAGATGTTGATATAAAGCAATTTTTTCGAGAGCTCGCCGATAAAGAAAAGCTTAGATTGACAGATCACCAACAAAAAGAGTTTGAAATTTCATGTGCTAGTCAAAATCAACAATGTTCAGTAATTTTAAGCTATCCACCTTCCAAAGCGGTATAACCTTAATAAAAGATAATTCGTCTTTGAGTTTTCTAGAAACTGACCCAAATACTTCGCGTTAGTCAGGCCTCACCTTGAGTATGCATGTAGTGTATGGGACCCGGCCGACAAGTGCTGTATTCGAGAAATAGAAAAGGTGCAACGAAAGGCGATACGTTTCGTGAAGAATTGCTATGATAAATCAGTAAGCGTTATTGAGATGCTGAAGAACGCGGGATGGGAATCATTAGAAAAAAGAAGATTAACGCTAAGGATAAATTTATTAAATAAGTTCAGAGAAACCACGTTCTCGGAAGACGTCGCGGACATAATGCGCCCTCCCTGCTATATAGGCCGCTCCGATACAGCGAGGAAAATATGAGAAATAGATGCGAAAACGAACCGATTCAAGAATTCGTTTTTTCCGCGAACGATACGCGAAAGTAATCGATTGGTAAATAGAGTCTTGGTGCATGCACCCCCTGCCACACGCCGAAAGGTGGCTAGCAGGGTATACACATAGACATATGTAACTTAAACACAATTACCACTACTTTAGGTCGCTCTCCAGTAGTTGCAGGTATTTATTACACTGATCAGTGTTCCCAAATCGGTGGGATTGGTACCGCTGGTAAAATTTTCCAGCGGGTTGGTGTTTAATTGTCCTCATAATAGCATAATTTTTGAAATATTTTGCCTCATTATCAGAATCCAAAAATTTTCATTCATCGTCAAGCTAAGTATTCGTAAATATTAAATTACGACAATAAGGAAATAATTTTTTTGCCCTTTGATGGGACTTGGCTGAGATGGAAAGTGGAACTTGGGACGTACATAAATGGATACTAACACTTTTCATTTGGTTGATGTGTTGAGTAATTCCCCAACCCGAGTCGCAGTCGAATCCTTTATTTCTCCGCAATGGAAAAATTCTACTGCGTCAAGCCTAGTATCATTTCATTAATCGTTTTATTTCTTCCATATAAACCATTCTCCATCCATCCACGTCGTTTATTCCTCTATCAACCCATGTTACTTTTTCAATGTTAAGTCGCGTCCCTCTCATTGGTTTCCAGCCTTTTATTTTGATCCACGTTTGACATCCGAACAACGAAAAAAACAACCCGGACCGCGGATTTTACGGAACACTCCGGATTTTACTAGTTTTTCTCCTGGTATTTTGAGAGGCACTCGGTTGTCTCATTCTCAAAAACTCAATGATCAGGATAATGGTGTGCCCTTTAGGGTATACCCTATAAGGCACACCATTATTGAGAGAAAGCGTTAAATTTTACTGGATGTAATTTCAGCGGTAATTTTCCTGAACTAAAGATTAGGTTTATCTATCATTATAAAGCAAAACTGATTAACCTCCTAGGAAATGTACAACTCATTGATAAATAAAGTGTAAACGGTCAATTAAACTGTGCAAAAAGACTGACATTTTAACCATGCGTTTATCTATATTAGGTTCTGGAGTTAGGTTTCTGATTCATTCTCCTAAATCAGGAGGAGTAGATCACCGACCTGCTGAAATCCCTTAGGAAATATCTCATGTGAGCAGCTTATTAATAGGTTACTATCAATATCTTGCAAATAAGAACTTCTCTCTGTCTAACTGAAACAATTCTACTCTTAGAGCCACAAAAAGTTTTTCCTGCGATGTCAACATTCGTCATTTCACTATCGTATCAAATAGGCGAAAGTAGCATTGACTAGAAGGTATTGCATTTAACGGAATTTTAGTTTTTTACAAAGAGTACTATCATGGAAAACAGTTTCATTGAAATCATCGTTGCGGATCTTTTTCTAATTACTCATTTCCATTTAAAGTTGAGAGTTCTTCTGATTTAAATGAAGAGTCTCTGTTCGGATCAGATGTATTCCTTTCGCGACTAATTAATGAGAAATCACCATAAATGTTGTTTCCAGGAAGAAAATCTGAATTGATTGGATTGAATCATGAACGAAGGATACATTTTACAATGCTCACGCTTATCCTTCGACCCTTCCTTGTGATGGATGTTGCAAGTTAATAAATGTTCACTACCTAAAAGTAATGATGCGTAGGCCATTTCCTTGCGATGCGTTTGAGAATATTAAGTGATTCCCCATGAAGAATTGATCTCAAGTCGAAAAATCAGCATTTTAGTCCGGACGGGAAAGGCAAGATGACTTTCAAAGACCGTAATAACTATTATCCGAAGACTGACGCAGCATTTCGAGCAGATGTTCGTATAATGAAAAGATAGAGCAGAGAAATCCATTATTTCAAATCATTTCTCTCGCCATTAGAAATGCTACATGAAATGAGCAATGTGTCAGTAGAATTTTGTTGTGGAATAGTGGATTTTTCCTTTAGAGGTTAATTTTGATGCTAAGAAGGCAATGGATAAAGCAGTGGGAGTGAAGACTCGGAATGCCAAAGTGGTGACAGACGATTTTCTGCGTTGGTGGTCCGCTTTCTTTGGCGGCCTCCGCGCACGTTGTCTCCGATTACGCCTTCTGATTGGCCGTAAGATTCCTGATGCCAATTTATTAATGTGCAAGCGATCATCCCGCAAGGGACCGTGGGGGACACAGAGGTTGCATATTAATCATTCCCAAATACTTAGTACAAAGAGATTTTCTTCCAAGGATTCTTCGTTGGAAGTCTTCTGTTAATCTGCAGTCATCAGCTCGAAGGCTGGTTGGATTCTCATCCCCTCCACAATTGGATATCGAAAGATTTTCTGAGGGATGAGGCTTAGTAAGAGGGATGAGGAGTGAGGTAGTTCGGCCTTATTGTGAAAATCTTATGGGGGTAATGAATCTGCTCTATCAGGCAACATATATGATGAACTCGAGATCCCAGTTTTAAACCTATCATACAATTTAAACATTGAAGATTTGCTGAGCGAATGAGAGTTAGAATGCAAGATGAGAAGTGATGTAGTTCGGCCTTGCTAGAAAAATCTTATGGAGTAATAAATCTGCTTTAACAGCCGACATTTGAGATCCTAGTTTCAAACTCGTCCATACATTCAAAGACTATGGGTATAATTTTTCAAATCGAGCAAACATATGATACGTTAAAAAAATCAGACTCCATAAATTTTATTATAGGTCTCCTCTTTAGAGTCCTTTCTAAAATTAAAGAAAGGAAGATAATATCGTTTACTGTTTATTAACGGAATTACTGGATAAACCATTTTACTTTTGGAAACATAGATGCAATGTTTCCATGTGACTACTACTGCAAGGAAATGTACACAAGTTTTACAGACTTCACGACTAGTGCTACAATTACTATTAAATAATAATAATGAGAAGATTTCTAAATTTTTAAACTTCAGAAAAGAGTGATCGATAATATTTTCGTTTCTACCATTTTGCCGACATCGAGAAAGTTTAAAGAGAAAATGTAATTTTAATTCCCACAGCTCAGGAAGTTGGTACATTATACGTGTTATCGAACTAAAGCATGAAAAAATTAAGATATCATTCTAAAAGTTAATTAATTAAAAATATCAAGTAAAACGTTTCATTACTTTTAGGAAAAGTCGAAGAATTTAATAGTTTGAAATACTATTTAACATTTTGTCTTAATTTTTAACAAAATATAATATTTATTTCACTTTCATAAAGATACATGCATAAGAAGGAAACAAGAAAATAAGTAGTGAAATTAGGCACCCCTGAAGAACACCTTTTGTTGGAGTTGCTATCACTTTGAATAAAGAAGGTAAGTGTTTTAAGGCACATATTAAAAAAAAAAGATTTTTATAAAAATTGCTTATACGAACGGAAAATAAACAAACAAAATACAGTGAAAAATACAATAAAAAATGAATAAAGTAAAGAAAAAAGAATTGAGTTGTTTTAAATAAACTTCTATATCCTTTTGTAAGAATACCCATTCTTTCAACTTACAAATAAAAACCCTTTCATTGGGTAAAGAAGAGATTGTCAGGGAGTAGAGAAATCAACTTAGGCATAGAGTTGTTTATAAACCAGTGCATTTAGTCTGGGGATTCCAAAACAAACAGTCCTTCTGAACACATGGTGTGTGTGTTTCAAATACATTTGTGGAAAAGCGTAACTGTAATTTTTTCCTACGATCCTGTTCATATGGATTTCCTCTCTGTAAATCCTACTACAATCGATATTAGTCCTTCTTAAATTATAAACAAACAGAAGAAAGCTTATTAACATGTCCAACACGGTTATAAACAACTCTCAAAACCTTCTATACCAAGAGATACCGAAGTGGTAGAATTTTTAACTTATTGTATAGTGAAGAAGACGACTTCATTCTTGAAGAGTTCGTCATCACTCTAATAATTTCACTCGAGTTAGACCACTAAATCACATTTGTATTATTTCAATCGCCTCAAAAATAGTAAAAATTAAATCCTATAAACCGTGTTTTCCTTGATGGTTTTAGGAGTGATTAGTTTTCTAGTATCATAACCATCTTTCATACGCCTCCAAAATACATCAAGTAAAATAACTATCAAAATTTAAGTCGAATCATTCAATAAATAATTTTGATTTAAACTCTCAGACTTATAAGATAGCTGATATTGATAGTGTTAACGAAAAGTTTCGCTAAAATTCAACCGATTCATTTTTAAAAAATCCTCATTATGAATCGCTCGTTTGTTAACTGCCAATGACAGAAAATACGCCCACAAAAGTTACTTGCCACCACGCGTTCGCATCGCCTGAACGTGAAATGGCAACAACCCTTTGAAATGTTAGGTACATAATTTTTAGTACTGATTCATCACTGGAGTGAGCCAACTTGGCTGCATTTTTTCAAGATAAGCTCGGCCAAAACCACCACTGGAAGAAAAGGGAACGCCAAGTCACGGACAATGCGAAAATTAAGTTAGCGCTGGACATCCTCCGTTCGCAGATGTTTCAAGTGGACGTTGGAAAGGTCGGGTATTTTTAACAAGCCGCCGAAGGCACGACCCAGCGGTTGAAGTTTTCCATCGAGTGAAAAAGGGATGAGAGCCATTAATTCGTGTCAGATTGTGTGAAGGGAGGTATTAAGACGATGACGTGGAAGAGGGAAAATGCCCCCGCAGTTCAAGGGGCCTTTGAATTTCTCCTTAATGGGGGCTTCTCGCTTACGACCACCGCCAAGTTCGAGGGAAATAAGTATCGGAAAGTGCTCTGGGATCAAAAGAGCAGTCCACATAAATTACGTAACGTTGCATTATCTCTGTGCTATATAGTGTCTCCCGACAGTGAATAGTACGCAAATTCATTGTACTGCTGAGCAGAGACGAATTTAAGTTCTCAGAGGTCCTAGGCGCGAAGATCAGACTGAGGCCCCAACTGGGAATTATGAGTAAAAATTCGAATTTTTTCATAAAATACGAAAATATATCCCAGTCACTGCACTATGGCAAGAATAAATAAACAATTTTTGAATTACAATTCATAGCACTTCTAAAAATTACAAAGGATGATGGATAGACTTTACAATCTGAAGCATACTGTGTACACGTACTCAACAAATATGAGACTCATTCTTGAAGCGATATATCAGAACATATATTCTCATATATGAGAATTTATTAGCAGTCTTATTGAGGCCCTCAATGTAGACGAGGCCCTCAATATAGACGAGGCCCTCAGCTAGCGCCTAATTATAAATCCGCCCCTGCTGTCGATGGATGGTTTTTGTCCTTCTCTGAACAGCGGAAATTTACAATCAGTATTTATTTCTGAATTATACTGTTATTTATTTTTTACAAGAAATCGATGGACACAAGGAGAGTAAATATGGCAGTTATCCCTCACAATTAACATATCATACTATAAATGTGAAAATATACACTTTTCACTCAACCAAATGTCTTTAAGGGTAGTGGCATTATGTTCTTCCATTATTAACATAACTACCAAATTACTATTAGGCAACATTCCTCTGTACTTTCCTATAATCGGATACATCTTTCGTTTCAGACATCTATATCTACATAAATAACCTGCAAGCCGCCTTTAGGAGTGTGGCAGGAGGAGTAGACATCGAGCGTTTGAGTTACATTTAATAGCCAAGTCAAATTATACAGGTCATGTAGTTCTAATTTTTTAATATGTGGTCAGGATCTATGTCGTTAGTAGGAAACCAATTTGAAGCTTCAGAAAGACATATGCGTGAGGCGCTATTCCATAGAACAGCGAATTTATTTCTGTTTTCGCTAAATATCTCCTAAAGTATGAGTCCTACAGAAAGGTTAACCGATTGTATTTTAAAATAGATTAGATTTCCTACCATTTAAGCCCAAAACAAGCTCCATACGTCCAGATCTTTCCGAGACAAAGCTCTTCAAATTTGGCTATTTCTTATAGAAAATGAAAAATTGTCTTTTTGGTCGAATATCTTGCCAAATATCGGAAGAAGTACTCGCCCCCTTTTTCTCGCGGAAAGAATGAGTCCCTGAAACGACTTGTCTTCACATCTGTTTCTTTTATTTTACGCTCGTTGTCGGATCGGCCGAAGTAGCAGGAGGAGTCGATTGCGTCTTCCGCAAACGTACTTTCTCTGAATTTATCGAGCAATCGCAGCCAAGCTTTTTATCTCATTTCTTTCAATTCGTCCAGCGTAGGAGAGATTTTTGTAACGCTTGCTTTTTTTACAGTAGCATTTCTTAACAAATCGTATCGCCATTGCGCTTCATTTTCTCGAGTTCGCTGGTACAATATCAATAGGCATCTTTTACTGTTTATGCAATATGAGAATTCTCTTTTAACATATGATCCAATATTATTTTCAATTACCCATTTCCTATCATTCAAATTCTTCTCATTAGCCAACCCAGTCACGCTGCTTACATTTATTTTTTTTACGCGTCCAAAATAAATGTGGAAAGTCCAATTAAAATGAAAAATTGAAATTAAACGTTACTATCGTTGTAAGTCTTCGTTTAGTACATTTCGTTAATTACCCTGCGGCTCATTCGCTCAGTCTTCATTTCCGCTTATTTAGCCAAAGGAGAGACAAAGAAGAAAATCACATGACCACGTGAAAATCCCGAAATAACGCTAGCAGGCTCGGTTTTTCGTACTAAGAATCGCTAATTCTCTATCAAATTGAATCCGAAGGGCATACGAGTTCATGAATTTCATTTTCATACGACCAGATAATTACGTATGAGCGTTTTTCTTTTACCACGAGTGTGAAAATCTTTACATCACTGGTAATGATCATGGATAACTACATTAGCGGGAATCTTATCAGGTAACAGGGTACATTGGTGGGTGTTCTCAGCTGAAATAAGACGTTTGCTACGACACGGAAAATACGCATACTTCATCCTGAATAAAAAATGTGCGTGGTTAATTTTGAAAATCTCATTCTACACTAGGAATAGAATATTGATTCTTAATATGATACAAGCTTTTAAAGTGAACTTCACGGTTCTCTTTTTCGTTTAGAGTTATTAAGATTTCTGTAAATTATTTATGGTATGGTAATAATAATTGAAAGTAATTAGGCGAAGACAGAGGAAATGAGTGGGTCAAATATTGAGAGGAGAGGGATTACTGAAGAATGTAATTGAGGGTAGAATACAAGGGAAAAAGCAGAGGGAAAGACAAAGACAAAAGTTGTTAGATGACATAAAGGGTGGAGTAAGTTACGAAGAATCGAAAAAAATGGCACCGTATAGTTTATATTAAGGCATATTAACCTACTGAAAGGTAGAGCACTTACATATGCATGCAATAATAATTGGAACTAAAACTAGGTTCCACAGAAAAACTTCACAAAAATTCTTTGTAACAGGAAAATAAGTATTTCCAGCGCATGGAATTCTCCCAAGGCTTATAATATTTCATTAAAAGTTCTTTTATTCTTTTACCTTTCACCCTCAATATATTTTACATTACTACGCAAAAACCTTATTTAAAATTTACCGTGGAAAATTTCGAATCATTCGAAGAGACAACTTGGAAAATTTCCTTTTCAAAGTAGATTTGACTACAACAGTTTTATATGGAAAAATTTCATTTTCCAAATAACAGCTTTTGCTAACAATTCTTAGAAGAAAAACGGTCTAACATCCTTTCACTGAGACTGTTAAATATATAACTTCATATCCACAGGAACACATTCTTGTTACGAGAGCACCTACTGGCAGATGTTTCTTCTAATAATGGCTTATAAGAACAAAGTTAAAAAAAAACAAATTTCCCAAAAAAAAAAGAAAGAAAGTATTTTACTCAGTCACAGTTAAACCGATTGCGGGATTGTGAGAAAAAGATTAAAAATGTATTGTTGATGTATGCAATAGTAACTGAATATTCGAAAAAAATAATCAATGTATAGGAAAGTATCGTTTTATGCCTCAGTAGGAAATCGAGAGGAATGATTTTCGCAGTTGCTGGGAGAATTTAGTTACACGCAGAAAGTAGTTTAGCGGGAAATAAATTTGCAGGAGGAACTTAATTTGGCTACTGGGAATGATATAGAGTCGATTGTCGGTAGCTCGGGAATTTCCGGATTCAGTTTTCCTTACGGGTAACGTACGTGCGCGACGACCAGTAGGGAAGTTTTTTTCTCAGAAGATGGTCCAGCAAAGATGTGATAAACAGTTATTGGGAACATCTAACGTCTTTCAAATGTGACTTGAATCATGTTTTCCTAGAAGCAAGCTTTCTGTTGATAGTTCATTTTCTGCTGAATAAGTAACTCAAGACGACCAAGTATGAGCTACTCTGCACGTACAACTTTCCGCATAGACTTTAATGCTAGGTCGGAGATAACCATAGCAACACACGGATGTAATTAAATAAACAAATAGCAATCAGATGAAAAGGAAATGCCGCAGCTGATAAATGCTAGGATTTCCTAGAGGCAGCGGGATGGGACGTGACGGAAATCCAATAAAAGAGAACTTAATACAGTGTATTATTACTGTATTGTGTATTTAAGTACCTAGTTAAATATTTCGTCAAAATTGGAAACACTAATTCATCGCCCACTCAAGGTATTCCTCCAAAATTGGAATGACAGCTGCGTCGTTCAAACGTGGAATTTGCACTTCAAAATGGGTCTCGCCTTAAATTAGCAATATTAGAAAGGAAGAATATGGGCAAGGCCATAAAACAACCAGTAACGTCCTTTGAGCTAAACGAGCGGGACTTCTGCCGCGGGCCTTACGTGTCAGTAATATTATTGTTTAGGGTGCGTTGACTATTTTGGCAATTTCGCACATATGGGCTCTCACCGGGAGTCGAACCCGAGATCGCTTCCAAAGGCGAGCGCTCAACCCACTCGGTTATTCACCCGGACCTTACGCCTCCGAGCATTTTGATGGACATCGATTATCGCAGGAAAAAATGTTGCGATAAAAATCTGATGAGATCTGCACTAATTTCATACATCTATTATGTCGACTCATCATCTTAACATGACAAGCGTAGGAAATGACACAAGTGTAATCGCCTCTTCTTTAACTCATTTTATATGGAAAATATAATAAAAAATTTCGACCGGAGCGAAAATATCGCAGAATATATTTCATCATCTCCTCTCATTCTTCGATTCGACTGCGTCACTTCAGTTTCCTATGCCTACTCCACCTTACACTTGCAATGAAATAAAGTTGCCTCCAAAGCTACAATTTCGACCCTACAAGTCCTACGGGGGGTCGGATAAATAGTGCAAATAAAAAAGGAAATGAAACTTTAGACAGCACTGAAGAGTAAAGAAACGAAATCATTTATGTTTACCCACCTTTAAGTTTAAAGAGCAAAAAATTTATTTGTAAGCAAATCACCGAGCAGATTTTGCTTCGCAGTTTTCTTCAAAGAAATCCAAGGCAATTACTGTTAACGGATGTGTTGAAAGCTCTTTATATTTTTTCTTTTCGCTTAAGGGGAGATGGACATTCACTGGAATCAACTCAATGCGTCACTCACATGACGCGAAAGATACACAATTCCTTAATAATAATAAATTGAGTCAACCGATTCGGACGAGATGTAGTAGAAATCTATCAGAAATTAAATGATAAGAACTCTTCAGATTTACTAGTTTGATTATCTCGGATTCCCAATGCCGCGATTCATGCACATATTATGCATCGAATGCCCAAAATTCTCCAAATACACAGAGTAAATATTTTGAAACTGATGCATGCAATGAATGGATAACTCAATCAGAATTCAACCAAGTAAACTACTGTTTTTGATCTAAAAACAATTCACTTCATCATAGAACCATTAAGATATAAAATATAAGAAAACACATGAAAGATACACGCAATTATAACTGTAAGGCGAGAGCATAAGGAATTATATCAGACTCTGAAAAGGGGAAAAATGGTGGTGATGACAAGAAAGAAGCATCATTTATTGCAGGTCTTCTTATAATAATAATGGTACGATTTTATTGGGGCGAGAATGAAACTACCAAGTCTCTTCTTACATCTAACCCTTCGCATATGAAATTTAAAAGAGATAGCTTGAAACAAGTGCAAAGAAGAAAAATACTTTGTGAGTTTAGCAACCTACGTTGGCACTTTGGGAAATATAGACAACAGCAGAAAAACACCCGCAATAAGGGTGTGTGAACAACCTGCTAAACCCACTGATAGTTAGCTCAGTTTTAAAGGAAAAAACAGATTGAATGAGATATGAAAAGCAAGCGAAATGGCAAAGACACATTATTACATAGTAAAACATCTAAAACTAAATTCTGATAAAAATATTAACAGAAATAGAACATGATGAAATGCAAATGACTAGGTCAAAAAAAGGTCAGTATCGAGACAGCAATAAGAATGCTAAATGTGAAGATGAAATAACGGAAATTAAAGAGTTCACTAGTGATTACCAACTTTGTCAATGAAAAATGATAACGTCCATTAGATGTATTATGGTAGCGTAACAGAAATTAATGTTGATAACTTTAGGCTCGAATTAATGTCAGCAATAATAGAAATATTATAAATAATAAGAAAAAGAACACTTAACCTTTGGTTTTTTTTATCCTTACTCTTTATAATGGAGACCTACCACAAAGTCGAGCCCAAGATTCCAATAGAAATATTACCAAATTACTGGTATTTGAGAAACAGAGCTTATCGATGCATAAACACAAATACATAAAGAATTGTTTACACATTTTCATTAAATAACTGACTCTAGCTTTCCGCACTGTCCAATAATTAGGGAAAGTATTCTCAGCGCATCGATATGATTCTCTTCGTAATTCGCTTAAAGTGATTCTCCATTACATAAATGCCTCTTTCTATCATGCAAAGATACGTCACTCAAAATGTATTATGGAACATTACCCGCGGAGCCAAGCCTACTTAAAATGCAGCGGATGCTCCGCACCCTGGTGCTAACTAGATAGGAGTGTAAACTCGCCAAATATTTCCACCGCGCACTTTATGATCAGTCGCCGTACAATCGTCTTGCATCCTGGCGCCAAGGATATTTGGGCCTCTTTGGGTTCGAGAGATAAAGAGATTGGCTAGTCTCAATCTTGCCAAATAAGGGCGTTAACTAAATAACTTGTTTAGTCTATGTATAGGCTTTCATGAGGGTAATGTGTAAAAGAAAAATGAACGATTAAATACCGAGAAACTCACAGTCAATGAATGAATTCAATCATGTTCAATCAATGCATGCACTTATCACGGATCAAGAAACTCGCAGTCTTTAAAAATTAGTCCTTAATGACCCTATAAACTGCAATTTGAAAGCTCTTGATATTTTTCTCACCATTCAGCGTATGTTTCCCCTTCGTCAAATTACCGCTGAGACGTCATTTAAAGCGTGCTTCGGATTTTACTGTCAAGCCGCTTTGTGAAATAGACCGGAAGAGCCTCCTGGACGCACTTTGATTTCAAATTAAAAGAAGTAATAGGAGGGACAGGGTTGGAAGCGAGAATATGTGGCACTTAGTGAATTGATTATCGTAAAGTTAATGATAAGATAGAGAGGAAACGAAAGAAAAACGCCCTAATCCCTGTAAAGCTAAGCTATTATCATTATACTAGGAATCTGAATTCTGCTTCTAATTAAATGTAAACACCTTGGAGTCTAAGATGGCATTAAAGATGCCATCTACCATAATTTTGGCTCTTACTTATTCATTTGAATTTTGCGCTGGAATAATGGTATTCTACCAACTATATTAGCTTGATAGACAGCAATCGGAAATACGTAATTTTAATTTCATCGAGTTTGTGATAGGCCTAGAGAAGCCCGTATGAAATGTCAAAAAGTAAAAGCTATCAGGCTTTTACACGATTATTTCATAGAAAATGAATAATATACTGGTATATATTAACATATATATGCGCTTTATAAATTCATAAAACCAGGCTTACTACTTAGCGGCGGTATCGGATATCACAAAAAAACTAGTCAATTACTTAATTAGTCATTTTAATTTGAAAAAGGATTCATATTTCAAACTAACGGAAACGTTCATTGCAAAGTTGGTAAATCAGGTTGAACACCTCACGCAACGAAGTGCCTCTGGGTTATTTGACCTCTTTTGGTGACTCAGGTAACAAAATCGTGATCTGTAAGGCAGTTCATCGGTAGCGTACTGAAAACCTTGGGGCCTATACTGCCAATAGCATGGGGGTCTTTTATGGATAATAGTAAGGGGTCGTAATTTTCTGGGTCCCTTCCCAGAAATTTACGGATTCTGTCGCAACCGAGAATATTTTCACTCGTGACATTTCAAATTTATTCCTATTATATTATCTCCATAAAACATGAATGTTATCGACATTTCCAACAGCATAAGCCAATTAATAAATACACATTACATTTTATATATCATGCTAATTTTACTTATTATGCTGCTTTTATGTGTTACGTAATGTATATTTTCAAATGTATAAATATGCTATCTGAAATCTGTAATTTTAAAGTAGTGTTGTAATGTAATAATATGCTTTAGACAAGCAGCAACAGATGAGATACCAACTTGCAAACAGATTTCTCCTATGTTCTGTTAGTGCTGCAAATATTATGTATCAATAAACTATTATATTCTATTGCAAGGCTCAAATGTTCATATGTTACTAAAAATAATCACAGAATTTTCGGTCCAGAATTTTTAGGCGATGTAA
This sequence comes from Ladona fulva, assembly GCA_000376725.2. NCBI lineage: Eukaryota > Metazoa > Arthropoda > Insecta > Odonata > Libellulidae > Ladona > Ladona fulva. The sequence continues at coordinate 153,391 of KZ308940.1, read as the reverse complement.
AAGATATTGTCATTCCGGTATACAATGAGCGCGATCTTCGAGAGGCGACGACGAAATGTTACAAGGAAATAATCGCAAAAACAGATAGTTACTTTTGGTCGTTCTTTCCACAGAGCATCAGAGAATCTAATAGGCTAGATTAGGTAAGGTGTTAATGCACCCCCTGCCATACGCCACTGGCAGCTTGCGGGGTACAAATCTAAATCTAAATATATTTCGGCACAGGTCTGTAGCTGAGCCATTTTTATTTAGTGACATTTAACACTCATGTATTTTAAGAGCTGCAGGCGAGTTACATCATGTCATGAATTTCTAAATTTGGCTAACATTTTTCCTAAGTGGAATTGAATTAATTTTACCGTAGATATTATTCTAGCAAATTAAAACATGGTATTTGATTGAGTTCTTCGAGACGTCGTTTCTCATCAGTCTACCTGGAATCAGAGTGGAGGTAAAAACTAGATACGTATTACGTGTACGCTTTAAAACCAAAGGATAATCAGTAGTGAAAAATATCGCCAAGGCTGGGACTCGAACCCCAGTTATTAGTTTCCCTCTAAATAATTCCACCCCGAATAAGCGGGAGCGAAACCCGCGAATATGTGCAGATTTCCTGCTACTCCCCCCCCCCTCGGGATCTCATTTCCCCTCTTCAAGCGCGTGTGACGCACTTATCCAACGGAATTAAGTCGAATCCTAATGACGCTTAACACTCCTTTCGTAATTAAGTTGCGGAGGGGTATTTTTTCCCGGAATGAGGGACAGACACTGGCCAGAGAGATCCCTTCGGCTTGCGACAAGCACCCGCACACGCAAGTACGTGCACATGGCATGCATCTCTCTTAAGAGCCTCTTCCATTGATTGGCATGACAATTAAATCGGAAATTGAACGGACGATGAACAGACCGCCGCAGCGTGAGTCGCGCATGCGTATTGCGCGGGATCCTTGCCATTGGACGCCGGAGGAAGGCGTGGTGGGGTAAGGCGCGACTTTTACCTCTCGTACCTGAATCCGAGGACGCAAAGCGAGGAGTATTTATTAGGCGTAAAGGTCGGAACCAAGGCGTCTCCAGAAGATACCGGAAAGGCACTGCGATTGTTAGATCGTCTCGACAGCCACCGCTGGATTTTCCCATGTAAGTAAAGCTACCACTCTCCAACATGGTCTACCCTGCGAAATGGTTTCGATTCCTTTGGAGATTTGCTGTGGCAGAGGCGTGGTTTTGCCAGCCGATGCAAGTGATGCGCTAAGTAACCAGATTTTTCTTCTGAAACTTCGTCCGACAACTTTTTCTACTTTCGGGAAACTTTTTCGCACATATTTCGAGTTACTGCTGCGGACATTTGTTCCTTCGTCGAATTTTCTTTGAACACGTGGTCTCTGTTAAAAACCGGTGTTGTGTAGATGCTGAAATCTTCGGGCGATGCAGCTAACAGTATGTTTTAGTAACATTATGCAAAACAGCTTTACGTAATTTGGGCGTTCGTTAATTTTTCACGGCATTGAACTTCAAGGGCTGCGGAGTCATTCCTTGGAAAAGAATCACAAAACGTCATGCAATTCATTACGGTTCGATCAAAAATTAATTTTAAAAAGTTTTAGTTTGTAAGTTTTATTTCGGTTCGAATGGTTAAATTTAATCTTTGGTAGCTTAACTATATAATGTGAATCGCTAACTACTAAGTTGATTAGTTTTCGATGTGGTTCTTGCATAAAATTAAATTGTCTCTTAAATAGTTAAAATAAATAGATAAAAATACACGGATAGAATAATCAGATACGAAAATTCAAACACCAGTTTTCCGGCGGAATATCAGAATGTGATTTTTATGTATGAGGCATATCAGCAAAGCTTATCCGTTCGCTATAATTAATGTAATCACGCCCTAAAAAGTGAAATTCTTCCACTTCTTCCTGAAAAATTTTTCCTCATCCACCAACTGATTAATTTCAACAAATGATGAAAGCATATTAGAACATCAAAGAATCAGCGGGAGGGGCAAACCTTATTAGATATTTCAGAGATCGTTTGAAAACGTCCGGTGATCATTGGATTGTGGTCCGGACGTTACTATTCAAGAATTCTAGCAAACACGCGGATCCCGCGTGCTGGACCAAATTCATTTCGCCGTGGGCAAAAGTTGGCCAAATTTCACTTTCCGATAGAAGCTCTTGGTTGGCTCTTCCATCGCCCCATCTGCCCTCATCCCTTCATTGGAAGAGCTATTTTCATTGCGTCCTGTATATTTCACGCCTCGAGAAAGAAGCCGATCTGCGAATTATCTGTTATCGGTCCTGGACCTCGCCAAGCAATCTGCCAATTACTTCGCCACCCCTCCAGCCCACTTCTATTTGTTTCCCTTTTTCAGAGGCTCTTTTATCTTCTCTGCTGAACGAGGCAAAGTAAATTTCGCTGTTTAATTTTCAAAGCATTGCTATTGTTTGGTATTGTGGGGAAAAGCCCCACCGAAGATTGCGAAACCAGTGATCTTTGTGCTAAACTTTGGAGAGCTTGCGTACTTTAAAACGGGATACTTAACTTGATTCTAACTGTAATATTCGGTGGAATATATCATGCTGGTGATACTTTTATCACATGCATTACATCATCCACTTATTTATCGAAGGTTTTCGATTAAATAACAGGTATGATTAATAAAAAATAATTCCGCGTCTTGTGTACTCTGCGCGCGTCTTTTGAATTGCAAATGTGCAATTTCAAGCAGCAAGTGTCAAATGCATTTATTTCGGATGCGTTCAATTATTCTCACTGACTCATTTTCACATGTCTCAAAATTTTTTTTGTAAATTTTCTCGGGTTTATCTCATAATTTCCCTTTATCTCCTAATCTTTAAGATTTCCTGCCCACCTGAATAAATATCTATGTTATTTATACTGGGCGTACTTATACAGTAAGAACAGGTTTAATTAAGAGGGAAGATTTTTCTTTACCTTATGCTGTAACTGCTTCAGCCAAAAGTACACTATAACACGGGATTTACAATCAAGTTTCTTTATTTTTCCCCTTAATCAAACCGATAGTTTAGTTTAATGATTAAACTGCCCATAAATTATTCGGTAAGTTAGTAACGACTAAAATAAAAATTCCGGAAGGTTGAAGGGTAAAAAGTGATATAAAAAAGTATCAAGTGATTCTTCTTTGCGAATCTTCGTCACACTTTGAGTGAATTTAAGAAAAAGAATTGTAAATTGCAATATATCTTAATTTGTATTTAATGACTTATATAAAGCTAAACACTGGTTCAAGAAAAAATACACTCCAGAATATATTTAATTAATAACTGAAGGGCAAAGATAAATCATTCGTAATCATCAAGTTCAATTGCGTAGCAAATTCGACCAAATTTGTCTATCTTATTTTTACAGCGGGTTCGACAAGCTTAAGTAATCCTGGGATTTGATGTCCGTTGAAAATTTTACTGTAGCACTTAATTTCAGCGTTAGCTTGAACTATTATTAGAATAAAATCATTACTGTTACAGTCTATGTAGAAAGTTTTTTTTTAACATTTGGTATCAATGTGTATCTTGGAATTATTTCTGTTTGATTCTAGTAGATATCGGTATTTCTGATCCTGGGTTCAATGTTCGCCAACAACTAGATGAGTTACCTCAACTATTCGCAATTTTTCTACAAAGCTTAAATTGGACTGGGTGCGTTGACATCTCGTAAATACAGAGTTACCAGATAACAATGATGATGAAAAAACGCGTCACTACACATGGGTGAAGCGATGCTATAAAGATTACTATCTCCTGTCCGATCCTCGACATGGTCATTGGAGCGGTTAATTGCCGGTATTCCCTGAAGCGTGACAACGACATCTAAGGATGAACTTAAATTTCAAGCGCATCGATTTATGAATCAACAGACTAAATTCTTAACTGGTACAAGCAAATGTGTTCACTTAGATAGTTAACAAATTTCGGAACCTTTATGCCACCTCAGCCAATTTGAGGTATTGATAATGATAAACACGTTAGGATTCGTAGGTGCAAAATGACCTCAGCTGTCGAGGCACCTTATAAAACCTATTACTACTTAGGATTCGTAAAGTTTTGGCTTAACATACTTTACAACATTAAAGCTCGTCTTCCATCTTGCAATTGCATCGCTCCAGTTCAATCTTACATTGTGTAATCGGTGGTGAAATTTTGATTAAGTAATTAATTGTTAAATATTATTAATTAATATGTTTGTTAAATATTATAATTAATTATCGAATAATTAATTCGCTAGTGTGCTTGCCTAAGGTGCTGGGTTCGAGTCCCGGAAAATCAGATTTTACCGGTTTAGGGAATTGTATGATTTCGTAAAAAAATAATTGTTGTTATTATGATTTTCTTATACCAGTTGTCCATGAGATTATTCACTACGTAATTATCCATCTAGTCAACAAAATTATCCAGTCTTATGTATATTTGAGAGACAGTGCGAATAATTCACTTGCGAGATAACGTATAATTCGTATTTAGAGCTGAATAAAAAGTTAAGTTTCCGTTGCCCTTTGAACATCAAGGTGAATTTTTCTCATAATCAAAGGAAGTAATTAAAGCCAAAATCATTCTTATCTTAGAGAGTCAAAAACATTATCAATTCTTCACACATTTAATAGACGTATTCCAGAAAGAAAACCAATCAAAGCAATATGTTTGTCAGTCAGAATCATCCCATATTTGTAGACTTTGACAAGATTTTGATAGAAGTGACGGAACAGTACAAGTTACATTGAATAGCTATCGTGAACCTATTTATAAGTCACAAACAAATTCACTTAGTAAAACTTGGAATTCATTTCATAAGAAAGATTTCAATTCCCATGAACAAAAACTACGAATATCCTATTTTTCAACTCACATTGTTGATTGTTGTTCTGTTGTGTAATAATAGAGGATGCGTGTATTAACAAAATTCGTTCCATAGATTGAAAATGTATTGGTATTTGAAGCGGTTGCATCAAAGAGGTCCAATTGAAATTAATGAGACTAGGTGAGTAAAACCGGAGTTGACTAACTAGAGTTTCCTGGAAGGAACCTGGGATTTGAAAAATCTGGCAATCCTACTTAAGAGTAGAGGTTGCCAGATTTTTTGACATGTCAACAAGTGGGAAAATTCCATTCTAATGAACACGAAAATTCAGGAGAATTACCTGTAAAAAATGTTTATACATAACAGGAACCAAGTAAAAAACATCGACCTGTAAAAAATGTTTATACATAACAGGAACCAAGTAAAAAACATCGAAGAATTCTTAAACTGTTAAATAACATTTAAGGCTATTTCTCAACAAAGCGAATTTATGAATAATTCAAAGCGAATTTACCAATAGTGCAATCAATAGTACTCAATTTATCATTAATGACACAAGATGCTTCAACTACGCTTTCCGATACCGTTGGTTTCGTGCTGTTATTTGTGCATATAATTTTAATTTTTTAGTAATTTAATTTGCAGTTTAGCTCACTTTTAGCATCAGCTTTTAAATTTGACAGAAGTATGTAATTTTCTTCTAAATATTTTTTTGTTATCATTAAGCCAAATATTCTTTCACTCAAGAAGTATCACACAAGAAGTAAATAAGAGAAACACTTTAAAATATACGCTACCACAAAATAAGAAAAAAAAAAGGATTCCGATGATGATGCTTTCCATTGAAACCCGGGTCGTAATTTCTCTTATTTTGTGGTATGGTCTAAAGTGTTTATCTTACTAACTTTTTTCTAGTAGCTGAATATTTGTAGGACAGGTAAGGATTAACAGGTACGTTAACACAACCACCATGCATACCGGTAATGACGTATGGCAGGGGTGCATTGACGCTAACATCCCTATCTAACTATAGCACATTAGCTTTCCTGATCCTCTACGAAATTAACGGCAAGAAGTAACTATCTGTTTTAGCGATCATTTTCTTATAATGCTTCCCGATTTCTCGCGGGAAACAATTGCCAAGACGGGAAAATCCCGCCAAAATCGGAACATCTGGCAGCCGAGCTCGAGAATATTTCACCACACAATTTTCCCACCGCTAAGGTGCTTCGGGTTCGAAATTTCCGCTAATGAAGAACCGGAGCGTATCCCTTCCGATTGGTCGTACGCAGGAGGCAAAGCGGCCTCGATCGCTGTTCAAGGATGAGTCAGCGCGGATGGGCCGTCAAAATTCATTTTTCGGTACAGCAAATTTTCGACCGAAACCCTTAAACCTGAAAGAGGCCGCCCCTGTGGAGGAGAATCAACATCTGCGCCCTATTTTTACCTCCGTCTATCGTGCAGACTTCCATCATCTTTGCTAAAACCCTCCCGTCCCCACTTCGACCGGAGAGAGAACTTTCCGTTTCCGTAATCTTACCAGTTTGTTTATTTCCACGGAAAACAAAAGAGTCTAAATAAGCGATGGATGCGAAACAGGGATAGCGTTCGGATTCGACGCGAATCTCGGGAATTGAAGTGTCTCTAGATTTGCTTCTCTCGAGACCATTGCTAACTCTCTGCTCGTCTGTTTCGCGACATCAGTTCATGTAGAGCGTCGATCGGACCCGTGGCAAACACAAAGTTGCTTCGATTCGCCTGAAAGTGTAACTAACTATCTTAATGCATCGGAGGTACAATGCTTACCGTCTCCGACGGCGAATATGCTCGAGTGGGAAGCCTTTGCGAAACCCTCGACGAACATCCAAGGGATGGGTTCCCTCTTACAATAATATATATTNGCCTTAGAAGCTTATCCCCATCACAAGGCAAACCTTTGTGACATCTCAAACCGGACGCCACTGAATAGACGGCGAAGAAAACCTTTATTTCCTCTGTATACTGCTGTAAAGTTTTTGCAACTTCATTTTATTATGTTAAATAATAATAAATACTATAAGGGATGGGTTCCCTCTTACAATAATATATATTATTGTTAATAATAATAAATATTTTTGTTAACGACCGGAAATAATAATATATTTTTGTTAGGGGGTATAATTCACAATAATGAATAAAACAAGTTAGTGGTAACAGTTGTTAGTTAGTAGAAGTTGTATTGTTAAAAGTCTTCGACAACTGAGGTCTTTTCGCACGTAGGCCCCCCTAGATCGAACAGCAAAGTTTTCAAGATATTTTGTATCTTTGTATATGTAACATTTTTTCGAAAAAATGAGAATATTAGTAGATTATTACAACTAGGTACTACTTGGTACAAAGATGAGGGCAGAGGTATTAAGTGGAAAACTTAGGTGAGTCCCAGACACGTCGATATTTTTCACTTCCGTTTATCCTTACTACTTGAACTGAAATCACTAAGTCTTTTACTTCGTTGATGATTAAACTAAACGTTAAAAATTAAATGTTTTCAGTCTCAAATATCTTGTCAAGAGAGCCATTGCCATGTAATAGATAGACTCGAAAAAAGTCACAATGCGGCGCGGAAATCGTGCCGAAATTTCAAATTAATAATTTTTCATGTTGCTCCACAAAAATCCCAGAAATGGACAAAAGACTTCAATTTTACATGATTCAAACTATTTATCCATCAAAAGATTTTCCTTTCATTCTGTCTGAATTATTTTTAGATGAGTAAGGACCAAAGAAAACTTCTAGAGGTTCCTCAACGTTAATGATAAAGAAAAATTATTACTCACTCATTTACATTACAATAAATAAACAAAAGTATCATTTTATATAGGGATTTTAAATTGACAGTTTGTAGAAAACATCTTAACATAAAACTCAGTTTTTTTTAAGACTCCCCTACACTACATAATGCATGATGTAGCTAATTTCACAGGTTGCTAAACCATTCACTGTTGGATAGACGTTTAGAAGTAGAAAGAAGCATTTTCGTTTTACGCGGATCCTCCGAGAGAATTCGCTGGAATATTAAATCGTCTACTTGAAGTATTCCGTTACCGTAATTAAAAATAAATAAGATTTAATTACGAAAACGTTTCATGTATTTATGAGACCTGCTGAGTATTTTAAAGAACGGTAGAGTCTATCAGTGGTTAATAATGAACAAAAGTGCTAAAAATATTACGTTTGGTTGCTTTTTTTATTTAAAATGATCAAAAATATAACTCTATAAGAGTGAAATAACTGCTGAGAAAAAAGCAAGCATTACGCAGAATGAGATTTCACAGGAAACAAACAAATATGGAAAATCTACTTTCAGATAATTTCTCTTAGGAATTGAAAACCAAGTATGACGAAAGGTTAAATATATTTCCCTCATCAATTAGTATGTAAATTAAAGAAATAGTTAGCCTTCCGAAATCCGATCGTCAATTAAGAGGAGTGTATATCACAGCAAACAACACTAAAATACCTAACACTATTTGCTTTGAATAAATATGTAAATATTCTGTAAGCATTAGGCTGCACGGGTATATATCCACGAGAAAACCAATAGTTACACCTCTATTCAGACTTCAAAGGAAAACCCTTCTCAAATAAAGGAGATATTTCCTTGAGAATACTTTCTGGCCGGACCTGTTGAAAGTCTTGTGGAAGTTTCGTCATTTTCTATATGTGAATGAAAAAGTGGGAGTTTATATAAATTTACTTTAGATATGAGCGCATCAAAGGCAAATACGGGAGGTGAATACTTTACTTTACCTCCATGAGGCGATGGAAAGGAGCACTACCTTTGCAGAAGCACTCCCAATGCGAACAATGGGTCTCTCTCATAACCAATCAAGGTTTATCTTCAAAGTCTGCCACGGCTTGAATCGTCATTACTTTTGTACATTTTATTTTTAATACACACGTATTATTCCTTTTGTAGATTGAATTGAATGTGTAACTGAAATACACAGGAACATGCCACGATTCCAGAATTTATAATAAACTTTATGTTTGCAAGTTTAGAGAAAGTGCTTTACAAATGAAAGATTCGAGCCACTAATTCAGCAACTGAATTCACCCAAGAATTTGACATGGGAAGGCTGAACTTCGTGGAACGCGATGACAGCTGGTAAAGAAAAACTATACTTAGTAAGTTCTACAATGTTTTCATCACCTGATGATGGCCATCGATGGCTGAAATCGGTGGTAGTAAAAATATCTAGTAGAACTGTAATTTTTCTTTGCCAGGCGAATTCACTTTCTTAACGAATAGAGAATAAACGATTGATTTCGATAAAAATTCAAATTTTTCAGTCATAGAAATTATTGGTGTATATATAACTAAGACCAAACGCTACGCAGAGAAGAGTTTTTAAACGTATAATTAGCAAAAATGCATGCAATTATCGCTTAAATAGTATAAATGGGCCTTTATGGAGAATTGGTGTAGGTATTATTTATGTTTTTTATTTATCTACCTCTAAAATCAATTCTAAATATGGTTGCAAGAGATTGCAAGGGACTGATTTGGATCTCCGTAACTCTGATCTGTTAATTTTGTCATTGTTTTATTATTTATATTGTTGCTTAATTTGTTGATTAATTTTATTATCATTATTGTTGATCGTCGACTGTAATTGGACGAGTGCTGTATGTTGATGTATTATTAATAAATAAATATTTTCCGAAAATAAAACACTCAGATCTGATGCATGGCCATTCGAGAAAAATAAAATTCAGAGAGGATACTTGTTAGATCAAAACTAAATAGAGATTTACTCCATGATAGATACGGATGAAAGCTTTCCTATACAATGTAAACTAAGATATTAAACAGTCGACAGTTAATAGAAAAAGGTCTTGTTTCATGTATTTGCTTTGAATTCATCACTTCCTCTTGGGAACTGCTTCTATTCCGCCTCGATCAGCTCTAAACCTCATTCGCTTAAACTGGAAAAGTGACGGCCAATCATAAAAGCCTTAGAAGCTTATCCCCATCACAAGGCAAACCTTTGTGACATCTCAAACCGGACGCCACTGAATAGACGGCGAAGAAAACCTTTATTTCCTCTGTATACTGCTGTAAAGTTTTTGCAACTTCATTTTATTATGTTAAATAATAATAAATACTATCAAAATATCTTACGGAAGTTTAATTTCAAATATATTTGGCCCCGTTTTCGACATTTAATATCCTATAATATTTCTATAATTTCCGTTGGACGTGTTTCATTTAAAATACTGCATTCCAACAGCTATGATTTTTTTCAGTCACTCCTAAGTATATTCAAGTAAGCCATGGAAGTAATAGCTTTGGTGTTGGAAAATAACGAAGAGATGTTTTTAAACTCCGACTTAAATTTATTTTATAGTACCTCTATAGATCGGATTTCATTATAATCCAGGCTACACTGTAGTACAGAACTGATCGCTAAAATCCATAAAGTTTGTTGATTTATTTCCTAAAAACAGCAATTATGATCTCCAGAAAGATTATCTCTTATAAAATTACTCACATAATGAGTTTTTAAGGTAGCAATACTTTTACAATACAGCAAAAACATTAACAAATGCAAACAATACTAAATATCTGGATAAATACGTCCGCGAGCTGTTTAAGTCAATTTTATCTGCCGTTATGCTCTATCCTAAGTCATTAAATTACCACAAAAGTAAAGATAACCTGTCTACGATAGTTAGAGATGGTTCCCTCAAAAAGAAACTTTAAGTAATCAGTTCTAATGAGCATAAAGTAAGAAAATTCAATAATCATGCGCTTTCTGAGTAGGAAAGTCATTTTACTTGGTGATAATTCGTAAAATTAAGTAGCTTTCCGATAAAGACATTCAGACAAAAGGTCGAAAAGAAATTTTTACTTAGGATTTACTATCTTTCGTAAGGCAATTTAGAATGTCGTAAAGCATGCCTCGATAGTAATATTTCTAATGGAAAGTTAAAAATATTTTCAACTCACGGATTATTAATTAATTTGATTATATTTTTCTGTGCTTGCGGAATTAGATTTAGGTCTTTAAGATTTTCATCCGATTTTTCCAATTTTTCAAATGGGATTAAAATGTACATTCTCATTATCTCAAAAGCATAGAAAACATTAACATCATTCGATTAAAAAATAACTGCAAATAGTGAGGGGTCAAAAGGAACATTTCTTCGTTGATATTCATGATAGATTGTCTTCGGAGCATATTTACAGACAGATTAAATAGTTCTTATGAAATAAAATCCATTCACACAATTTACAGAGTAATTTTCACCAATAAATGTTCAAATATAATTTAATTGGTGGTTTCATGCTCCAACATTAAGTGTCTTACTTAATATTCCAGAATTCCGCATTAATGAAAAAATCCTGAAAAATCAACTGCTCTGGAACTGTTCTCCGCGACACGCTGAAAAAACTGCGTGATTCCGGTAATTGATACTTGAAATATGGTGGCTAAGGGTCAGATATGAGATCCGTTAGCATATTTTTCCTAAGGGGAGTTACTCATTTACATTGACATCAGTATTAGTACTGTTAGTCGACTTAATCGTCCCAAGTGTGGCAGGGGCCACATACATCTTTAAACCTATTTTCCTATCCAATCGCAGCAGCGGAAAAAATAATTTTGAAATGATCTAGTCCAAGCAATTAATTTATTGACTACATAGCCGATGTATCGTATATTAGATCGGGTTTTGTAGCTAAGTAGGTATGCATAAAACGTATTTTTTACTACTTCTTAAACCGTATAATACCCATGTATATGGAGCAATTTTTAATCTTCTCTTTTATGTCGATTCCCTTTTTTTTCTAGAAACATTTTGTTTTGCAGAAACTCCTCAAACCGTCATCTAAGAGTCTGAGAATAATTCCTCCGAGAGAAAACCTTACGATGATCTTTCTCGCGGGAAATTCTTCTAAAGCAACGAACATCAAAATTTTGAAAATGTCGAAATCATCTGGTACACCAGGTTTGAAGAACTACCCGGCATTGGGGAAAAAAGCAATCCCTAACATAATTTTTATAACAGAGACGCTTTTCTGAAAAGATAAGTTTTTTTCAGATGCTCAAATAAAAAACGGAAAGGTTGAGAGTGACGACGAGGAAGTCTCGACTCGGAAATTCTTTATTTTTCCAGTTCTCCCCTTTGATACAAAACAGCTTTTATCAGTTATAATTCAAAGACCGGCTTCCTGTGTAAACGGTGGAGGGAATCGGTTGGAGAGATGAATGCTAGCATATCGATATTGAAAAGAAGCCAGATGAGGGCAGAAGCCATTTTAATATCGCGTCCAATCACGCGATATGCGGTGCAGCGCAGGACTGCTAACACTGCCGCCTGCGATCGGATCCAATTTCCAATAAAACCAACGGATCTAAACATCCCTCAAATACTCCCGACTTTTTCAGTCATACTACGAATGGGGGAGGGGCCGCTTCTTTTTCTTCACTCGATATACAATAAGCATTCGGAAGGTATTCTCCCTCGTTTGATGACTGCATACACAGCTGGTCGGATCCTCAACCCTCATTAGCATTAGCTACAAAAAGCTTTGCTGGAGGAATGAGGTATACTTGGAAAGATGAGGAGTGAGGTAGTTTCCCTTGGATTCCTAGTTGAGCCAAATTGATATGAGTGGAAAAAGTACCCTTAAGTGAAGCAGTATGGCCCTATGAATGACACTGTAGAATTCTATAACACGTTACTAAAATAAGTCCTATTATTCAGCACCCCTTACTCAATCGCTTTCACATCACTGCCATAAGATTAGGAAAAAATAAGATGAAGATAAATTTTCCCCTACTCTGTATCAGAAGAGAAATTTTAAATATTAATACATAAATATTGCCACGGTGGCTAGCATGCAAGCATTCCAACCCTAAGGTCACGGGTTTTGGCTAATCGGTAGAAAAAAAAAATATATACCTATATTCAAAGAATTTACTAAAATGAAAACGGTAATTTATCCTTAAAGAGGTTGAAAATAATACAATAACTGTAATGAGGTTAAAAAGAAGGGATTACTGAGAATTTTCTACGTGAAAAGTCTGTGGTAGTAGTCAGCTTAATATTCTGATTTTGATTTTTCAGTGGATATTACGAAGTTCTTCAACGGTTTACCTTTCTCATGCGTATAAGATTTCAATTTGTGAACTTGAATAGGGTTTTCCTCCATTTTACTTTAAGATTTCAATTGAAACCGCCGCGGTGACGCTTTTTTTTTAATCTGTCAAGAGAGACTCACGAATGCAGCGCTCTTGGGATGCGGTCAATCAAATAGTGTCTCCATGGAAGCATAAGATTAAGGATGAGCTCTTCCCATTCGCTTGTTTCTCACCATGAGGTCGCCCTCACAGGCTGTCCTCCGAATTTTCCCCAATATCTGGGAGGGGAAAAATATATAAAAAATCTGAAATGTGAATGTTGGCGGGTAAATTATGCATTCGGTATTTTTAACCTAGGTTAGAGGAAATGAATGCGTATTGTTTCACTTCTGATCATTTTACACATGGATAGGCAAGAAAAATGCAGTTACTTCCACTGAGACGTTTTATTAAAGCGGTGGTCACCGACCTGGTCTCTACCGGTCACTAGTGGGCGTTATATATTTTCAGGTGAGGGGTGGGTGATAATAATATCTTAGTCTTGCCAAGGGGTTGCGAACCTATGTCACGCGTTCCCTAAAAGGTACATAAGAGAGTTTTTTGGCACGTGGAACTCTGACTGTACTATCTTTTTTATGTAAAAATGTGGCTTTTTTATTAATGGTAATCAACGATTATTTACGTCAAATACAGCTTTAATTACATCGTTGTCATAATAAAATAGATAATATCAGCATCTTACCCTATGGTATGGCACCAGATTGGCACGAAGTCCTTAACAACTCCTTAATAACTCCAGTTTTGTTTATACGGAACCTCGGAGAAAATGCATTGAACCAGAAGCAGGGGATCTGGAGCCTTCAGGCCAATCTCGGCCTTCCACGTGTCCAAAGCGTTCCTTTGAGCCCTTAAACAAACCCAGGCAATTTTTTTATTTCTCAGTCTCGATTACCGAACGTAGCGAAAACTAGATGGTAAATATTCTCTTTCGGTTTATTTCTCGGTGAAATTTTTTCCGAATCCACGATTTTAATGTCGGAATTTTCAATACGAGCAATTTGCAACTATAAGGCGTTATAATAGTTTACTGATGGTATTTTGGTTATCTGAGGAAGGAAAGTCTCCATCCTTGTCCTAAAATACTCGAATAGAACTTCCTACTAACCACGGAATCCATCCAAAACCGAACCGAAAACGGAAACCGAAAAAGAAGTTATTTTTCCGGGAGTGAAAACCGAACCGTAACCGAAAAAATTTGAAATTCTTTAAACCGAAAACCGTAAACAATTATTTAATCTATTCCAATTCTTGGTTCCCTATAATGGAAATTTTACTTAACTGTAATTAGGGGAAGGTTTTACTATCGGAAACGGAAACCGAATGAAACCGTAGGAATAACAAGTGTGAAAAATAGCGACACGACTGGGACTCGAACCCAGCCAGAAATCTGGCCCAGCGACCGAATTGCGAAATAAATAAATAGCAAATAAGCGAAAAGTTAGGCAAGCGAAATAAGGTCCGTACGGGGTACCGACGCCGGCGACTTGGAAGGAAATCTGGATCGGTACGTAGTAAGGTGAGAGTTTAACAAGGACCAAGGTTACAAGTAATGTAGAAGCAAATAAACCTATACCATAAGTTGGATTAGAACCAGGGACTGAGCTAGGACGCTAACACTGACACCACTCAGGCTGTTGACGTTTAAGTTACGTATTCAATAGGCAATGTCAATAAGGATCACATATTGTTTTTAAAACAATTATTCATTATTATTATATTACTAAATTGCTAAAGGTCGACGGGAAAGATATTCATTCTGTAATATTCAATGTAAAATAGCTTTCTAATAGTCAAATTAAGGTATAGGGTAGAAAATAACAAAGCATAGTAAAGGATCACTAACACAGTATTAATAATACAAATAATATACAGTTAATATTAATAATAAAATCATTCAGAAAGAATATTTAATAGTGGGAACGGAAAAACTGGTTCGAGGGTGGCTGCTGGATAATTTCGGAGCGGAAGCGGAGTTTGGCGTTTTCATTGGCCCGGAGCGAAAACCGTAACGAAAAGTACCACGGTTCAATTCCTTAAATTTGTATTTTGTTGCTCATTCCTCGAACATTTACATGGAAGTGTTCCACTAAACTATGTATAAATACTTTATCCAACGTGTTACACAATAGCGTCGATGATTTTGGCCTTCAATTATTTATCGCAGTGATATCGAGGATTTCTCGTCGCACTTTTTTGTTCGTATTCGTTTTTCACAGTGAATAATCTAACAATACCCCAAGCGTCGCTATAAACAAGATAAACAGAGATACGTCGCTATAAACAAAGTAAACAGCGGTGCACCGTCACAGATTGTTAGGCCGACTACATTTAATTATTAGTGTATTGGATTGTTAAGAAGCTGGTGAGTCACGATTAACTTGCATGTCTGCCCTCACCTATCGGGAAGCCTTCGCAGCGTGCACGTCCATTTTAAATTTGCCGGAACATTAAATGCAACGAACATCTTCCCACCTGCGGCAGGAAAGGAAAACATTTCTCAGGCCTCGAATGCTATCAGCGCCAAAGATGCGGTTATGGAAGGCGGCGAAAGTAAACACAGACGTCGTTTTTCTCATCTCAAGGACGCGAGAAGGGAGTACGTAATCGAAGTTGTACGCTCGTCTCCTGGGAGGAGTGCGGGATATCGTGATGCAGGGGCGAAATACACATTTGAAAATCGCACTCCCGGAATCTCCCGGATTCGATCAACGCTAGCAATTCACTTGTTTCTTGCAGCAATATTTTCTAACGCAAAAAAATGAAACTGAGCCTTACCAAACGCGTGAAATAACAAAACGAAATTCCTGAGTAGAAAGATACATTTAATTTTGATTCCGGTATTGAAAATATTGTGAATGTAATATTTTTCTGTTGCCTTTTGGTACAGGATAGAGAAAATTTACTTTTCATTAACTTTGACATCGGTCTTGTTCCATTTATTATGAAAGCTAGTGAGGTATGAGTTATTTTGAGTAATGGCACCCATAAAGGTTCCACCTTATTGAGGCTATGAAAAGCTTTAGGAATCGTGTGCTGCAATAATATGGATTTATTCCTGTGTTGGGAAAGCAGCGGCTAACTACCTCACTCCTCATCTTGTCTAGTCCAACCTCCCAAAGCTTTCGATAGCCTCTATGAAGACTTTCGTAATTAATGGCGGAGGGTTTGAGGTTTAAATAAGTTTCCGGTCTGAAAACTGTACCGAATTGAAAGAGTGGGCATTCATTTTTTGTATATGGATGCATTCAATACTCGTAGTTGAAATATATGCATTTAATTCTTAATTATTTTGCTAAATCTTAGCCAAATATTCTCTGTACAGATGCTTCAACACAAAGGTTTCAAAACTATGGATAGCTTCCGAGAGGAGTGTTTTCAAAGCAGATTTAAACTCAATTTCACTTAATTAAAATTCGGGGAAGAAGAGAAGCAAACTTTGATTCGTAAGATATTTTTTTCGTGCTGAAAACGAAAGAGGTGATTTGATTGAGGCTTCTCCTCCGATGATATCGATTTGAGAGGAGAATTTCGATGGAATCGCATTGATCTCGAGCAGGTACTATAACGGGAGCACCTGATGACCCAAGTGATTCCGCCTGCTCAATGAGACCCGTTTCTTTGAGTGAAGCTGTTTGGAGGAAAAACATGGTCTCCAAGGCACTCTCATCTTGTCTTCTCTCTCCCTGTGCCACAACGAAAAATTCATTCTCTTCCTGGGTCAGATAGCCATCACAGGAAAATGACCTTTCGAGCCAAACCTTTGTGATCGACAAGGCAAATGGGGGCAGTGGTAGTACTGATAAAAGTGCTTCGACAGCTGCATTCACGTCACATACATGGGCCTTAACCGCTCCTGGGAGTCAAACCCAGAACCACTTTATTTAAAAGCGAACGCGCTACCCCTTTGGTTATCCGGGATCCAATAGGAGTCATTTACATATAGATAGAAGACTGGTATGAACATTTTTACACCATGAGCAAAGTATAAGTACCGATCATATAAATATTTAATTGATAACAGAGGGATACAAGCAACTTTTACACGTTATCATAGAATGTAAAAGTCGTTTTCGTTAATCACCATGGAGATCTACCACACAGTGGAGGCCGAAACAGTGGATTTTGTTTCACACCATTTAACTATTTAATATTACAATGTTATTTCCATTCACTCCTTTCGTATACATAACCTTTGGTCCTTCAAATTCCTCCATCTTACCTTCTGTATGAATGTTACTCTCCGTACATTATGTTGCTTTCCACCCTCTGAACTTTCAAGGAAATATTAGGTTTCTAGAGTTCATGCTTCGGATTAAGGAAATGTAAATTACGAAGTATAGAGGCAGGCAATTTCATACTTCCAAATAGTTATAATAACGGTATGATCACGAAATTTTTTTTGTATAAAATCAGGAACTTAAAATATATACAGTAATTTATTGCGCAGGTTCCTATACTTTACGAGATGTTTATGATCCGTTCAAATTACACAGTGTTTAATAGTGAAGTTTTGTACATTTGTGCTTGATGAATTTAAGTTTTTCCCTTGGAATGAATATACGTTCAAAGTTTAGCTTTATTTGGTTCAACGGTTGGTAATCAACACACAATATTGTTCACACCGTTGACTTTCAATAGCATTCACTCCTAGTTTGTTCTTTCCTAAAGCTTTGAGCCACAAAATTGAAATAGATTTAAGATAGGTAAAATATAGAGAATACACTATCGATTGCTTCAGCCACGACTTTGTGGTAGGACTAAATAATAGAAGAAAGAAAAACAATTTATTTCTTTAGTTAGTGCCTGATTATGACGTGAAGCATCGAAGTTATATTCGTGGAATAATTTTATATAATGATACGGGTAGAAATTTGTTTTCCTTTCTTCAATTGGAGAAATATATAGAAATATACAAATAATGTGTTTGAAGTACAGACTTTTGAAGAATTTTTCGACGAAACTAGGAGCTCTTTTCTTAGGCATGTAGGTTTTCAACTTTTTCTCCCAAAATATAAACAACTGTATCCGATACACCGGCCCATATTATTGCTGAAATTTTGTCGGAATCTCGATTTGATTCGATTGAAAATGATTCTACGTTTCCATTCCGGTTTATCTCAGAGAGGGTAAAACGATAAATTAATGTTTCATTGATTGTTTTCTCATTCATTATGTGGTACATACGTACTGTTGACCATCGATGACATATGAGCTAAGATTTTAAACGCACTTGGCTGTGAGCTAAACGGAGGCCACGGGAAGAAACTGCGTCGAGAACTTGAGAAGGCGTAGTAAAGGAAGGTTTTCTAGTACATACAATAAAAGCCGTTAAACTAGTAGAGGAAACTTATCTCTCCGAGGACGTCAGCCGATCAGCGGAGGGAAGAAAATTTGCGTGTGGACTACCGCTTAGGGTGATCGAGGACTTTTCTATGTTTAAAGGGCTCATTTCCATCAATGAAATTATATTTAAATACCGCGCATGAAGTTTTAAGTGCATTAAGTACATACAAGGCAGCTTTATTAATATAAATTACGTAAGAAGGAGACCATAAGCTTTGCAAGACAAATTTCATACCCCCTGCAGCCATCATCCAAATTTCTTTTTTGGTTCAAGTTCACATTGTTGGAAACATTAATGCAATGCTAAATGCACGCTGCCGAGCAGCCATTAAGTGATATTTTCTTCAATTAGCGATTCAAGTTATTTATAAACGTTTCATTCAACCCTTTACGCTGACAATGAGCCCTTACGATATAATTTTTTATAAATTTTAAATATTTATTTACATCTCTTTCAATGAACTACCTGCTATGTATAGCAAATTTACATCAAAGTTTACATGCTATAATGCTTGTTAGGCGTAGTTTCTTGAGAAAACAAGACATTTTAAAATATTCTACCACAAACACTCTCTTCGAGTTTAAATATTCACCACTTTACCATTCACCATTTTCCACTTTAGCTTCGTCTTGTTAATTTCCGAGAGATTTTCAACGGTGTGTATTTTTTATATTTATAGTAAGAATAGGTAGCAAATGGACTTATTAAGAAATCGTATCTAATGGAGAATCTTTCTGAATGATTTATGGACTATAAATTTATTCACTGACGCAAGCAGGAAAATCGGATTCTATACTCGGAATCAGGCTATTAGTCTAATTAAAATATTTCAAACATGAAACACTTATTATATAAAACACGAAAGGAAGAAAAAACTTTTCCTATACTCCACAAATTAATAATTGATAGTACCTCTTTCGACCTGTTCCCGTCATCATCGGGTGTTTAGGAAGCGATTTTACATTGCAAAAAAGAAGAAAGTAAACAGGAATGACTACATAATCGAGGAGAAATTTAAATAACGCTAACGAGAATAAATTTGTTGTCCATTTCTCAAATGGATTGCGGAATGGTAAATATGACTGCATACCAGTCATACTCAATTTCGCCAAATAAAGTCCTATATATGTATGTACTTTAAAAGCGTATCTACAGCGTGTTGCTAAATGGAGAAAATCTTACTAGTTTGATAGTTGTATAATTTACGTTATTATAAAATGGGATACGAAAAATGATTTTTAATTTTACGAAATAAGATTCTGAATAAATTTCACTCAGAAGACAAGAAATAATCCATTTTTTCAATTTGGAAAGTTTCGGAAACTTTGCAAACTCTTTACATGTTAATTTCTGAGGAAAGCTCATGAAACTCCGAGGTAAGATTCCAGGATTTGGAGTTTGAGCACCTTAAATACATTGCATTAATAACTGGTTCATAAGCCGATAACATAAGCAATCCCTGTCAGAACAGAATTTAAGAACAAGGAAATATCGGAATTATTTTAAAAGTGGACTTTAAGGGGCTTGATTGTTTGAGACCTGGATGCTGCTTCAATTAGGGTGATGAAGTTTGACAAGTAGAAACACAAACCAGGAAGTATTAAAGATGATGAGAAAGGAACTCGGACGAAGGATGGAAGTTAGCGTGGGTGGAACCTATTTTGAAAGGGGATTAATTTTAAGGGGCAATGGATGGGAGAACTTTGGGGAAAACGGGGATGAATAAGGAAAAAAAGGTTGAGGAAATGAATGTGTCAGTATATGGGAAAGAACTCAGACTATGTTCTAACAAACGTCGGAATCTGTTGGAGCGTATCGTAAAAGAGATAATCTTTAATCAATTGATACATTACAGCAGTGACGTAACAAGAGGGGGGCTTGGGTGTTAACCCCCCCTCTAGAATCAAAATGGGTTTAAAAATCGAGCTATGGAAGATAAATTGCAATCGATTAAATATTTACAGTTGCACAAGCCACTGGTGAATCGAAAGGATTACATGTAGACACAAATGATTCAATCTTTATTACATTTAGAGCAGAAGTTTGCCTTCCACGAGAATGTAGGCGATTTTGCGTTTACTCCATGACTCCCCCAAAGACAAATCACTCACTCCTGCCTGATGGTATTACGAGTCAAAGTTAGGAATTGAGAAACAATGTCGTAATTGGCAGGAGACCGGATGGCTTATAGAACAGCAACAAACGCAACTCTTATTGGTAAACATTTTTCTATTTTATACATTATGCAGCATTTTGATTTCCTTCCTAGCTTCCTCTACATTTCACTGGATGGCGAAGATGACACCTGTCCTTCGATCAACGGCAGCATTCAGCAGAAATGAGATGCTCAATTTTTTCCCATTTTCTGCTCTTATATAGCTTCCGTTTAATATGTCCCTGACAAGGACTATTCTTCACAGTAATCAAAGCAAATTCCTTCGGTGTTTGCATCTTGAGTCAGCTTTCCTCCTTGCTTACAATTTTTATTCCTCTTATGAAAGCGATTTTAAATGTCAATATCCAACAGAAAGCATTCACCGGAAAAGCAATACATAATCGACATCTAAGGGAATTTCTAATAACTGGTAGGAAAAATGTTATCGAATACAGGAGTGATTTTTTATTACAGGCGCACCTTTTCGGAAATATCTCTCTTTTCGAAGTAAAAATTATAAGGAAATATTTTCAGGAAATAAATTTGAATTGTGCATTAATTTTGATGCACCTCTTAGTATTTAAACTTCTTACGATGGCTTTCTATTTTGAATTGCGCCATGTGAGAAAAACACGATCTTCTTATGAAATAATGTGATACCTCGGCTAACGAGTGATCTTGCTAACTAGTTTTTCTGTTAACGAAAATTTTCTCGTTTTTTCCGGTTTCTGTTAATATAGGCGCTAATGTATAAGCTAATTTCAGAAGGAATGAAACTTAGTAACTTCCACGGGAATTTCTTTTATTTTCACGACCGGTTTCGTTAACGAATTAACATCTTCTGGTGAGGAAATACAAGATTGGTGACATTATATAGGAGATGAGAGAGGGGGGGGAGGTATGGGTGGGTGGGGAGAAGGAAACAAAGTAGCAGGTCCTTCCTTCCTTCCGTCCATCCTTCTCCCCACCCACCCATACCTCCCCCCCCTCTCTCATCTCCTATATAATGTCACCAATCTTGTATTTCCTCACCAGAAGATGTTAATTCGTTAACGAAACCGGTCGTGAAAATAAAAGAAATTCCCGTGGAAGTTACTAAGTTTCATTCCTTCTGAAATGTCTCCTCCATTCCACCAAGTGACGCTTGACCACATCAATTTTATAAGCTAATTATTGCTTAGAAGATTAATACGTAGGCGAGCACAGAATATCCAGAAATACCCTGAGCAAAATGGCTATTGCTAATTCTTGATTATAAATAAAAGAAAGAATTAGAGTTTTAGCAACCTTTCCATATATTTTTAAATCTGATAACTTACGGGAAGTATTTAAACTATAGGTTTCGAGAAGCGCATATGAAACCGGGAAGAATTATCTTCGTTAGCCGAGGTATCTCTTCGTGATTTGCAATCACAGTGGTAACCGGTTTGCTCGGAAATACGATACATAAGTTAACGCAAGGTGTAGCAGTGGTCCGTCCCGTCTCATATTACTCTCAATGTAAATTAATTCTCATAAATCAAAGCGGTTAACACGGAACAACGGTTAAGAGGTGAACATTTTATGGTCCAAAGAGAGAATATTCCTACAAAATATCTTTAAACGGCATTTACTACGGAATTTAAATCGATATAAAATTATCATCCTGCATATCAAATAGCGTTTAAATTTTGTGAATGAAATTTACTTCTTGTCTCTTAAACAGCTGAGCAAAGGCAATTTAATTTTTTGAGTCCACTGGTCAAATTTCTTTTCATTTAATAAATGTAAACTTGTGATTCTTTCCAAAATAAAAGAGGGTAAATTCTCGTATTGATGGAACTCAAAGAGGCGGGTTGCGTTAGCTACGAATTCGATTAACGCGGACTGTATAAGTTGGTCCCCTACAGTTAGGCCTGGTATTATAATGTATACTTAAAACGGACTTCTACTAAATTCCACTTTAGGGCCCAGTATTATATTGTTTTTCTAGAGTTAAAGTGAAGATTATAGTTGAAATCCATGCTAATCCATCATATAAATAGGAGATTATCTATGATATTCACTTGAACTCATTAAAATATCGGGCCCCAAAGTGAACATTAGTTAACGTCTATCTTAAATATACATGATAGTATTGAGTCTTAGTGTTGACCAATTTCCACTGTAACAAACTGGCTCGGTAGAGAAATATTTAAATACAGTTCAAATTAAAACATTTCTAATATTATTTTGCGACGTAATCGTATTTTTTCTTGACTCAAAGAGATCGATTTCTGACTGTTCCACAGACAAACTTATTAGGCAACTGAACACGATCAGTAAACAAATTCTTGCGATAAAGTAGCTGCTTAATATTAAAAGCGGGTTCTTTCCCGAGTCATTCAGATTACCAAAAGGTGCAGCAGTGTTTGGTAGAAACAAGAAAATAAATCCTTCAGCTGCAGTTCAAGTTTAGAGGGTCGGAACATAATATAGGACAGCCACGCTGCAATTCTCAAGGGCGGCCTTCCTGCAAATGTATGCGAAGATCAGTTAGTATGTGCTGAGTGGGAGAATAGTAGCGAGTCGCAATTACTACTCCTAAATGTTTTCATTTTAGCAGAATCTTGGGTGATTGGATTCCCATTGGATCTGGGGATTGGTAAGGTACCGCTATGGTGATCCAAATGTTTATTTAATATAAATAAGTTGAGGTATTTCGCGAAAAAGAAGTACACTAGGGAGTCTATACCATTAGTCGAGTCTCAAATGAACCTAAATCCGTTCTGATATTTCTAAATAACCAAGAATCCTAGCTCCTAGATAGCCAATAATGGCAAATCTCTGCCGTCAAGCAGAGTTGTCTTTTTCGAGACGGGATGTTTTCTATTTTTTCATTGTGGTTTCGTGTGAAAGGGGAGTAAAACAAGAATTACATTTGTGCGCGGACACAAAGGACCACGGCGAGGAAGAGCTTTTTGTGATCGATGTCCAGGTGCGACTAATCCTCTGCAGTAGGAGCGGCCATGGTTTACAGATGCATTCTACCATAAGCATCCTGCAAGTGGAAAATCTTACTGCCGAAAGAAATGAAGCCAAATTTTAAGCGAACAGGCTCCGTTTTGAGTTCCTCAACTTATGTAACCATTCTTATGAAAAGTTTGAGTGGACCGTATGACTTTGCATTACAAAAGAAACTCAAATATTGGCTTGTATGGATAAGTAAAGCTCTTTTACAAAGCTAATTTCCCTTATTACCCTAAGAAGAAACTGTCTTACGTTTATAATTATGAAAATTTGATTTTTTCTGAGAGTGTATGAGTTTGGATTCCTAAAAGAATTACGAAGAAAAAGTGATAATATTTACGAAACTGAATAAGCAATTTAATTCTTCGGAATTGCAAAACTCGTTCAATTTGAAACAATGATAGTGTAAGGAAATGGGTAAGATGATTTGGCACGATAAGTCGTGCATCTAGGAATCTTTCTCTTTGGGAATGATAGTGTAATTTTTTGGTCCTATGGTATCTATCAATAGAGAACGGCATAACATCAAATTCCTTCTAAGGTACATTTTTTGCGGGTGTACTATTAAAGGAGGTCAATTTCTTCCAGTTCCCATACTCTTCCTCTCCAAAGTGGGTTGATGATACACCTTTTATATCATGTTTTGCAATCATCGTTGCTTTTGTTTTTCAACGAAGCAGAGATCCAATGCTGCTCATTCTTCTAAAAGGGGCCAACACATTTTCATAAGCTACTCGTAGTTTTGATTCCACCGACTCAGAAATGCCTCCTTACCAAATCTCTCGATGCCTTAAAATAAAAACAGCTAGATTCTTTCCGTAATTTTCCGTTCCTTAGAATCTGGGTCATTCAGAATCCATCGCCAGTAAATTCATCTCCTTCCTTCAGCTCTAGCAGAAAGTTTTCTTCGACAGCGATGAAATAATTTTATGAAAATATAAACATTTGTATAAAGGGTTCCACTTCATGCTTTTATTTTAGGTTCCTCTTTCCACTTCATGCTTTTATTTTAGGTTCCTCTTTCCACTTCATGCTTTTATTTTAGTTTTCCACGATCAGCTTTTCCTACATTAGGTGCATGCATTTTCTTTTGGAGCTAATGGAAAAGTGAACAAAACCGTTGCCTTGATCTAATTATACGAATTATTTGTCTAAGTTATTGGTCTCGCATATCAACTTTTAATACACAATAGCAGCTATAATTGAGTATATATGCTGGTTACATAAAACATGAGAACTATGAAAGTTTTCCTACCTTTCGTTTAATTCTATTGTAACAGTTAAGAAATAAACAGCAAATACTTGTATTTACATTCCAAACTATTCGAGGCCACTTCATTCTTAAGAAATTGAAATTAGTTCCCATCGGCTATAATTATTTCTTTTAAAAAAACAAAAGAGAAATGATGGACGAACATCATCAGTAAGATATTTCTTAGGATAAGGGAAAGGAAAAGGTGTTAACTTTGCACATTGAGGCATGTGCCTTAAAACCCAAGGATAAAAAATGTGACAAATAGCGGCATGACTGCGGCTCGAATACCTCACAAAAGCTTTCCCAAAACAGTGTGTAAGAGTCGCGGCATGGTAGTCCAGTAGTAAGAATACCTACCCGAAAAGTGGGAAACCTGTGTTTGAGTCCAGTCATATCACTATTTTTCACATTTGTTCATTCTTGCATTTCTTTGAAGATAATACTTTACGCTTTGTCAAAATTTGTCACTTCAAACTTCGTTATATTAGAGTCGGAATCAATGAATCTTCTTCCAATTGTCTAACAAGACCCACTAAATTTTGAGTTAATATGAATGCTGTTATTGGCTAATCACCGAAGGATTAACTCCCACTTCAATTTAAATATTAGTGTTTTCGGCTTTCTTCTCAGGTTTGATGAAATCCCATCACAGTAATTTTGAAGACGATAAAGTAATAGTAAAGATGAAGATAAAATAATGAAGACGAAATGATGAAGAATAGTGTTATATTTCGACACAATCTGGGTCTATTAAAGGGTAAGAGCAATAAGTACGGGAACCCAGTTGTGTCATTGCCCTTTGCCGGTTCCTTTTTCGATTCCCGCTTGTTTGAATCTGGCCCGATTCCATCGTTACCCCATCCTCCATTACTCGACAGGCTTAAAATCTTAATTTCATTCAGTAGAGGGCAACTTCGCTCTCGTCCAAATAATCAAAATCCGGCTTAGGCCAAAAATGAAAGGCATTTAACGGCGAACTCTTTTAAACGCACCAAAAATATCCTGAGAGGGGCGATCCGGAAAGCGTAAGAAGTTGAGTAAGTAAAGAGTCCCTCTTTGTTTGAGCGAATGTTGAGAACAATGGGGAGGGAAGGCGATGAAAGAGCGAAGGAGAGATAAGCCGAAGTCATCAGCCTACGAAGGGAAATGTATGCAACCAGAGATGAGAGAAAAGGCGAGGATTGATTTTTTCTCAGGAGAAATCAAGCGAAGACCACGGGAGAGGAACGAGAATGGGTAAAGGTGATGTGAAGAAATGGCCACTGATGATGAAAGAAGAGAGGGGTTCATTAGGGAGGAGGCCTTGTGGGGAGAAGAGAGGAAGGGAATGGAAGATAAGAACCTGAAAGGAGAAGATGAAATGGAAACAGTATATGATAAAGATCCTTATTTGCTAATCTGAGGGATGCATTGCCCGAATATGCGCGAGTGACTGACATGTCTTTGCATTAGATACCCATGAAGTCAGACGGAAGAATAGCCCTGCAGCAAGCAATTAGTTATCAACAACGAGAGTAGCTCAAATGCATGCACTAACTATACCCTAAGAGTAGATGTATCATAGTTGATTCATTAAGCAAAATGACTCTACAAGTAATACTTTCCGTAGCATTCATAAAGGAAAGACCTTAATCAACATCATTATTTAGCATTGCTCATACCCCAGTAACATTCATATTATCCCAGCCAAGAACAAAACTGAGATAAAAGTTAGAGAAAAATACATTTTTTCTCAGTGCTGTACCAAAGGAAAAATGAAAAATATTCCATTCGTCAGAACATAGTGGCAGGACCATGTGTTTTACGCCATATGTTTAGACCAAAATGATCCCAGCCTTGAACACGAATTAGACAAGAGTAAATGAAAGATACATTTTCTTTATCCCATGTATATCTACGAATCGCAGTACTTCGTGGAATCGTTATGCTGCACGTAACGCTTCCCAAGTTCAGATAGATCGATACCCACAGCTTCACCGAGGAAAAATACACGCTTCCATTTGGAGGCAAAAAAGTTGGGACGGATGGCTTCATTTCCGCGGGAAGCGCGAAGTCGCCCGCATCGTGGAGTGATCCGCTCCCCTCGTTAACGTGGAACACGGGGCTCGCGTTACTGGGAGGTGAGACCCAATAATGGAAGGAGGAAATGACAAGTGCAAAATGACTATCGGATCGCCCGCACCGCTGTTGTTCGTTTCTCCTTTTGTCACCGCATAGAATTGCCACTTGAGGCGACAGAAGGTCATATATCATGGGAAGCACAATTAGACATCTCCTTGGGGAGTGTGTTCCTTGATCAATTGTCGGAATCAGTCACGAGATGATCGACAGTTTCCCGCTGTGGTCCAAAATAACCGGAACAAGGGGCAGCGTGCGTCCCCACTGGGATCCGACCGTTAATATGGTTAAGAACTGCTCTTGTTTAGAGATTTATGAATGAAACTATCAAAACATTGCTCCAGATGAAAGGAGAATAGATCCAAGAGTTAGCATTTCGGTCTAACCTCGCCGTAAGAGTAAAAAAGTATTAATAAAACAATGTTCTTATCTCAGAACCACAATCATACGTAGTACAAATGTGTATTCTATAAGTAAGTAAAATGTAGTCAATTGTTTTTGGCTTGTTTGTGTAACATAATATTACAAACCACTTTCACTCAATATTGAGAGAGGTATAAAATCCTCGAAATAGGCGTTGCAGGGAGGAAATATGTAATGCAAAAATGAAGAAAAAGTGATATTTTCGAAAGATGAGTTTATATCCTACGTACAGCGCCTTCTTTAGCTTTTCCTTCATTCTAGTTAGTCTAATATTCCAACTACTAGGCTTCTCCAGGCATAAAATTAAACACAATGGCGATTGAATTAAGATAAAAGACATGGAAAAAGAAAATGGATTTTAATGTTAAGGAGCGGTAAAGGTCCAAATTCGGGAAAATTTCCACTTCTGAAGAGGAGGAAGAATAAAAACAATGATTCAGACAATTATATCGAAGCAAGGAAATATTATTAGAATTAAATAATAACGTAATGTGTTATTATGATAATATGATGATATATTCTGAGAAAATGATGAATAATTATGCAATAAAAAGTGAAATTTTTTAAGAATGAAGAGGAAATGATCGACCTGGTCATTAGTTGTTTATGTAACACGTCCATAAAACTTTAGCACAGTTCATCTCCGTTTGCTAATATCTCTCAAAGAATTCACGCGGAATTGAAATTGGAAGTTTAAAAATGAAATCTCATTTTGCAATTTATGGAGGAAAATCTTTGTGAAATGTGATAACAAAAAAAAATTTGCTGTTCAACACAAAAAGGTCTAATAAAATACATTTCACTATGTTGCACGAGGAAATCAGGACTGTATCAGATCTTTCTCCAAAAAATTAAGCGTTATTTTTTTCTGTACATCATGAAAGATGATAGATTATCAAAAGATTTATATCAAAAGATTCTTACCAAATGGCGAATTTATAGAATAAATTACATGAAAATTCTTTGCCCGGATTTTGATAAATTGATGCTGTAGCAAATTTGACTCTCACGAGCCTTGGAGTGCTTTGTAGCAAGAATTATAGTTTCTCTACAATTCCTGCTAATTCTTCCTCCAAAGAGACCAGTCCTTGAATTCCCTAGGCATAGAACTCTTAGGAAGCTGATGGGAAGTTATGCGATGGATACGAACTAAAGTAAGAAAGAAGCGCAGAGGGCATGAAAAGGGGTGCGAGAGGCAACAGCGATCGCTCACTGTCATCGCTTGACCTAGTGGGAAGGCGAAGGTCGATGACAGGGCCATTGACCCCACTCGTGATCCGAATTTGAAAGGAACCGTACGATAACATCTTAAGTGCAGTCAGTGGGTGAATACGCGCTCGGAATATGCTCATCGATGGTGGATAGGCTTGCAGACACAAACTCATCAACCCCATCTTCTTTGGAGCAACTTCTCCATCTGACCCAAATATCCTTGTGGTCTGTATGATTTTTTCCCTTCGTTCTCAACCTTAAAAATCGTGCAAATAAAGCGCTAACGAGATGACATGGAATTACAACGATTGAGAAATTATCAATGAAGAGGGGTGATTTATGAATGTCTTCGGAATATCGCTTTACTGCAATTTTAAAATATTAAAAACTAAATTCAATGATAATTTTATACCAAACGAGTAATTATTGAATCGTAAATTATACGATCACAAAGTTTTCACTTAAATACATCGGAAATTGTCAAACCGTAATTCATGGAATTTTACATTAGAGATCAGCACAAATAAAATCAGTTTGATATTCCATTTCGTTTTTTATTTGTTTTATAAGAGCATTCATATTGGCGATGGATTATCAAAGCATAATAGCTTATAGTAGACATTTTAAAAGTGCTTCGACAGCAGATGTCGTTCCGCACGTGATCCCCCACTGGGAATCGAACCCGAGATCGCTTTCACCAAAGGCGAGTAGGCTGCTCGCTTGGCTATCCGGAGGCCCTACATAATAGTTGTAAAACTGGAAAATAAAATATACTCTTCATTTTGTTAATCTCTTGACTAAAGCCGAAGAAAAAGACGTGTCTCCATCCAGATTTTCCTCAGGTTTGAAGTTCAACAGATGACCGAGCATGCCTTCTGAGTTAGTGGCCGAAACACTAATAATAATAATTTTTCAAGTAGGCAATAAATTTTATTTCAAGTGTACAAATATAGAAATATACACACCGTATACTTTTACACTCGAGTGTACACAGACAATTATAAAATCATCGAATAAAGTCATACATAAAGCTGGAAGTAACAACCAGGTCCCCCTGAGCCAAAAGCTCGTCAGGAGGTGCCATGGAGTGTCACTTTTTACATAAAATTGTACAATCAAAAGATCAAAAATATAACGTAAATAATATCAAAATACACAAAACATAATATAAACTCATAATGTACAAAATCTTTTGTATGAAATCAAAATGAATTCCTAAACTTAATTGTACTCTTTATATGAAGTCTCAATAAACTCAATATAATAATAACCATAGATCAAAATCCTACCCTGGATGGAAACTCGTGGATGATCCTTGCGTTAAATTCAGCAGGAGTGCACAAGATCTTTTGTTCTACATTATTGAATCACGTCGTTACATTACATTACATTAGGTTGAGGAAGTTTCAACGCTATTAATTCCCAGAAATAACCTAAATTGGTGAATTTTCCCGTTCAAAATGTTACACTGCGTTGCCAAGATGCTTGAAAATATATACCGAAGCGAGGGAATCTATTTCCTTCCTTGAAAGGAAGCAAATCTGGAACCACGTGGTTGGAACTACCACGTCGCCAACCATTAGTGGAAAATTCTGAGAATTCCATTCTCCTACCGCCATCTCAATTAGCACTTTCCAGCTGCGACCAGGGTGTTCCAACCGACCCTTTTTGCCAGAGCAATCCTTCGGGGCACTTTGAAGTCTTAGGATGAACCTTCCGGAGAGCGACTCTGGCAGGTAGTAAGCATTCCCCAGAAAGTTGACGCGAGGTGTGCCCCTCCTCCGTCAACCCCAGGTCTTCATTCTTGAATTCTCTTTTACATACTGAACAACTGACATACATTTCAGTATGCCCAATGTTCAATGCGATTTACGTTCATGTTTGTAGTGATGATAATAGAATAGAATAGACAATAGAAAATTGAGCGGAAATTTAGGAGCAAAGAATGGAAAAAGAGTGAATGGTGGGCGGCTCCGTTCCGAGTAATTTCTAGGAAAGTCAGAGATGGGGTCTGATCATTGCTGCATTATTCTTGGAAGGAAGGAAACTAAGCGGAAGCCACACCATCCTATTCTGAAGCTATTCCTCAGCAGGATAAGCATTTCCTCAGCTTTCGGAGCGACTCGAATTTCTAAGCCTTTAACGATGATGTATTTCCTGCCAGAGCGTAATGCCATTACATCCTTGCGGAACACTTGCAGCATATCGTTTGAAACGTGCAAACGTGCAGTTTAGCGTCGATTTCGAAGGTTCTCTTTCTTCAGATACAATTAATGAGAAAATTGCAGTGGTGAGTGTTGCATTTTTATTTACTGAAACTTAAAGCTTTCGCGCTTCCCGCCCATTTGTTAATGTCTTGGTGTGTACCTCATAATTTTTATACAGTTTTCATTTCAATAAAAGGAGTATTATTCTAATTTCAGCTCATGAGCACTGATTGCAGGTTGACTCTTTCAAATATTAGAAACCAAATAGTTTTTTTTTAAAGATAATATAATATATTTGAATTTTTTTTTAGTTTTAATACAGTATAATTGACGAAAAGTCGGTCTATTGTGGAATACTTGAACGTATTTAATTTATTTCTTCTTTTTCATCTATATAATTTTTTTGAAGCGTCAGATGTGAATATCGTAGATACACTTAAATTAATTGGGTTGTTTTGTGCATGTGTTTCCCGCTTCCTACCCTTTTTTTACCCCTTTCTCTTCATTCCAATTGAACTCACTGTAATGAGGCGTAAGACCACGTTCACAGAACGGTGAATTTGCCGCTGTAATTGAGCACCGGAAAAGTGAACGATTTAAGGATTTCCTCTCTTTTTGACTACAAAAGCTGTGACATGACTCGGAAGAGCATAATCTATGCGTCATGCTAATGGCCACAGCAATTAATGAGAAGGTGAGGATCGTATTTCTTCATCGTAATACAATTGTCTCTTCATCATACACGTTAACACAATTGTGGTCTTAAAAACACCCAAATTCTAGATTTGGGAGGGTTTACACTTTAGAGGTTTCCCCGAATCCGAAAAAGTGAAGTGCGCAGTGCTTTCCCTCGACCAATATTGAGTGAAAGTGGTTTGACCAAATCTATCGATATATCCAGCGATTAGACCCGAAACCCACGGCAACAATCTGCTATAAGCACTGCTTTATTCAGAATAAGTATCTTCCCTTTTTATCACAAACTCTGGACTCATACAAGACTGTTTTTTCTCTTTGACTGTATGTAGTGACGAGTCAGGTGGCACTTCTCGCAGATTCAAAAGAAAGCAATGCGTTTCGAAGTTTCAAAATTCCTCTCAACGTTTGCCGTTTTCATTTACGAAGGTCGATTGGTTTTCAAAAGTTAGTGAAGTAGATTTCCCGCGTCATTAATACACATTTGTACTACGTATGATTGTGGTTCTGAGATAAGAACATTGTTATTATTAATACTTTTTTTACTCTTACACCAAAATGGTCACTATTCCCCCTAAACAATCGAAATATTACGTGATAATAATATTACACTAACAAGCCAAAAACAATCGACTACATTTTACTTACTTATAGAAAAATAAATCAATACTTCCAAACAAACCGTCAAACATTAATACCAGATAATTGGTGCAAAAAGTAGATACAAATTAATAGGCAGTCTACTTGACGAATAAATTAAAACTAATACGTACAAACTAGATATAGATACACATAAAAACAATCTGATTTTGGTCGTGGGGAATTACTCCTCAACTGAAGGTTTATGGAGAAAAACCCACGATGTGGGAAAATACCCAAAAATGAGGGAGCGAGATAAAACTATGTAATAAATAAACTTCATACCCATATGAATTACGTGTAGTTTTTGGAATAATCCTGAGCCCCTAGTTTATATAAGTTTCTAGAAAATATGTTTAAGAAAAACCTATAATGGATTTCTTTCCGTAAAGTATACAACCAGCTTCTGATTTGAAATACGTCAACCAGTTAGTTATATACTAGAGCA
Organism: Ladona fulva; assembly: GCA_000376725.2. Classification (NCBI taxonomy): domain Eukaryota; kingdom Metazoa; phylum Arthropoda; class Insecta; order Odonata; family Libellulidae; genus Ladona; species Ladona fulva. Next base: position 120,884 of record KZ308940.1, on the reverse strand, counting down.
ATTGTATTTTTGATCTTAGTGTTTACTTTTAAAAAGAAAGCCACTCTTTAAGGTTAAAACGGAAAATATAGCATAGCATAGCAAATTCTTGTAGATGAGATATAGGAGTAATGGTATCATTCGGAGAACTTCGACAGCTACGGTCATTTCGCATGTATGCCCCCACCGGGAATCGAACCCGGGACCACTTTCACCGCCGTAGAACGCGTTGCCCACTTGACCACCCGGGAGCCTCCGACTATAATCTAAACTATAAAGTATACATATAATCTATCGAATCCGCCATTTAAAAAACCGAAGAAGAAATGCGTTTTAATTTCCAATGAAAAATTCTGTGAAAAGTAAAGACAGATTTACATTTACGTGCTGAAACATTTAGAACAATAAGTTCACTCGAAACATGAAAATCAGCATTTTTAAATTCAAAGAATTGTATTTCTTACGAACATTTTACTTTTATAGGATAAAGAGTTAATTATGAATTATATTATGACATACATTCTCAAATTCATATATATGCTAAATAAGAATCGTTTTCAGAAATCAGTCTGCCTCTATAATTGAATTACTAGCACGTGTATGTAAGGTTGTTACCAAGCATGTACCAAGCGAAATTCAATCCAAGTTATATAGACATATACACAATAGTTCATGGAATTTAATTGGACGAAAGGCGATTCAGCGTATATTTAGGGAGATTTTAGCCTACTGTCGAAGTACGGAAGAGTAATTCTCCAAACATGCCGAATTTTGGGTCTCCAGGAAAGGAGGAAACCCAAAGCGTTAGATTTGAAAAACATGATTATTTTTATACAAAAAAAATACCGAAAGTTGGAATGGCTACATATTGAAATCGTCATCCTTTTCCAGCAACATTTCAAAACCTTAAACCCAAAACTTTTGGAAATAAAAACAACAGGAAATAGAGCAAACATTCCGATGGTTTAACCTCAAAATTTCGCTGCTTCGGCTGGCATAGTTTCAAACGGAAGCGTTGAGGAAGAGGCGAGGATTTTTTCTTTCGCAAAAGATGGATGACTTAACACCGGAGAAACATGGGAACTTAGTTGTGCGTAACATTACGTGGAGGAATGCAGAATTATTTTCTCGAGACAATCACGAGGGCGTTACCCCATCTTTTCTTTCGAGATACATCAATTTGAATCCTCGACCCTGAAACGAATTTTTGCTGGATTGTTTTACCTTACCACATGCACATCTTCGGTTTTTTTTTTGGTTTGGAAGATTTCGAGACATCATTTAAATTTACAAAACCCATCTTTTATCTTAAAGCCGGCAGGTTTTGAGAATGGATAAGTTCGCCAGGTGAAGTAATAACCTGTCATCTGAAGTTAGGTAAACTAACAGGTGATTAGTTGAACAAATAAACTCTCCAATGAATCTATTCCTCCAATCCTCGATCAAAAAATTTATATATTAGCGAAGATAGAACGCGATAATATCTAAACATTAAAGTTCTCCTGAATTAATCGGATAGTTTTAAGATTAACTTTCCATTTACCAAAAATTACGCTTCAACTTTCCATGATCATTAATTACAATACCTACACACAGGCGTTGCCAAGGGGGCGGTTTTGGGGGTTCAAACCCCCCATGAGAACAGAGCCAACAATAAACGGAAGCATGCGAGAGGATGAGCTCTCGCAACTATGCTTGCAAGCACCACTGTTTTTCTATTGTTACCTCTGCGGGTAAATATTGACATTGTTTTCTTTTATATTACTAAGGATACACGGAACCAAATTGCCCTGTATGCGTAGTTAATTATTAAAACGTACATGTTGTTTCTTTATTAATGCATATCTATATTTATCTACAATAAAAAGGAAGTTGGAGCTTAGTTGATAACCAAGGTTAATGGGTAGTATCAGAGGAGTGGCCAAAGGGGAGGTTTTGGGAACTAACCCCCCCCCCCCACATGAGAACAGAGCCAATAATATACGAAAGAATGCGAGAGGCCATCCTCTATTATGTCATAATTACACCCCACAAGCACCGCTGGAGATTCGCAGAGCATGCTTATTAAAATAAATTGGTTTATATTTTCATTATATTGTGAGCGGAAGTATTCCTGCACCCGTATTGTAGGCAATTCAGTGATTACTTCATGACTCTAAGCCCCCCCATGGACAAATTCTGGCTACTCACCAGTACCTACAACAAGATTATCACCTAAGATTCCTGACGTATTTCAGTGGAAGGAAAATATGTTCCCACTATTTCTCCAGAACACAAACCGGAATAAAACACGTTATAACCTTTTTTCACGCTTCGGGCTGGAAGTAAACATCCTCTTTGATTCCGATTCGATCTCATTCAGGTAAAATTAGCCTCCTTGTTCACTTCCGGTTTGGCTTTTGGCCTCGGTTCCACGCCTTGGCTAAAAATGGATTCAAAATAATCAGAAAACGAAATGAAGAAAATCATGTATTATCTACCTCCCTCTCTATTCGCGATAATACATTAGAGTCCAAGGATAAAACGATTACAGCGCAGAAAATACGCCTCCGCCGCATTCGACTGCGTAGCGAAATCTCCCTCTCGCCATTCCACCAAGGATAGGACCCACCCATTATTTTTTTACGAAGCAGCCAACCTGTTTCATCGAAAGTCTATTTCTGCGTCGTGACACGCAAAATGCGTACCGCGGCGTTCCCTGCGAGTAATTTCACGCGTCCCAGACCGCGTGGCATTCCACGGACGAATGGAGAGGGGGAGGCCAAGGCGACAGATACACAAGAAAAAGAGACTCGTCCAAATTTTTCTTTTAGGCCCCTCTCCAAATGACTATTTTCCGCGCCGTGCATTCTCTGAATAGTGCATGCGTATTTAGTTGATCCAAGCATCTTCACTTCGCATTTTTGCATCACGTTTTGGTTAAGCAATAATCCTTCCGGTAACTGACACTTCATCCAATGTTTTGAGGATAATTTGATCTGTTTTGCAAACTACTATGCATGGCGCGACTAATGCAGCTTTATACTTTCTCTTCAAAAGAATCTTAGTTTCCCAAGGCTCCCAGATAGCCATGTGGGCAACGTATTCGACTTCAATGAAAACGGTCCCGGGTTCGATTCCCGGTGGGGGCCTTTGTGCGAAATGACCTTAGATGTCGAAGCACTTTTAACAATATTACCACTCCTATTTTCCCAAGGAAAAATAGTTGCGAAAAACAGCAACATCACTGGTACTCGAACCTAAATCTCTCACTTTCCAGGCAGATATTCTAACCACTAAACTACTAAGCCTCGTGCTAAATGAATGCTTTAATGAAAAAGACACGTGGCGCTCCACATAGTGGCACCTCTACGTGCAAAAAGTAACACCTTATCATTTCCCTTAGAACTTCCTTTGTATAAATTCTTCCTTTTTCACTTTTTTATCGTATTTTTCCAACCTTTAACTTGACCCTATTTCATTCCCTAAAGACTTTTTTTAACCTTTTCAAACACAATCCACCCATTGAAGTCTCAAAATTTGGGATTTAATTGTTCCATTCTGTTTAATTTATCATAAGTATTGTTTTCAAATTGTTCTCCCTCACGAGGAAAACAAGGAATTTGCCTTGATTTTTACTTAACCCGCAAGGGAATCTTGTGGTTATTATGTGTATTATATATGTTTTCATCACATCATTAAAAATATTTTCCGACGAAGCAATTATGATCAATGATGTTCCAGTTCATTGCTCCAGAATTTCATCCAGCGAACTCCTTAAATGTCAGGCGTAGTAAAATCTTGATAAAATACTATAAAACTAACTACTCTTATTCACTATTACTTTGGTTCTGAAGAGATCTACCATCGAAATTGAAAACTCCTCATCCTTTAGCTTGATCAGAACTTATCACTCGTTTTTCAATCTCTCTCCAAATCAAAGTGTCTCGGTAACTATGATTTCTCCTTATTTTTCAATATTTCTGACAAACATTTTTATCAAACGGTAAACTATTTGAAATGGCCCGGTATTATTATATACTTAAAATGGACTTTAGGTAAGGTTATTTTAGGGCCCGGTATAATAATGATTAAATTTAAAGTACATTTTTAAGTCCACGTCAAGGCTATTAATTGGCAGAGCCGAGCTGTCCTATGTGTGTAAGGGGTATATACTATGGGGCAGCGGCATCTGAAGGACGGCAACAGAAGCGTAGCCAACCATTATTATTATTAAAAAAACATCATTTCTTATTTTTTGAGTGATACTCACGACTTATCTAGGAAAGATTATAATGTGAAATTAAAGATTGACGGACATTTGGAGGAAAGAATTAGTATTAGTATAGTTAAAAGTGCTTCGACAGCAAAGGTCATTTCACGCGTGAGCCCCCACCGGGGGGGGGTAACCCGGGACCGCTTTCACAGAAGTCGAACGCATTGCCCACCTGGTTATCCGGGAGTCCAGGAAAGGATTATGGATAACTCTATACGAGGCAGGAATATTTGTGTGGTGGATTTAATCGAAGAATTGGAATCAATTAAAGATTTTCTGGTACCAATAATAAATCCTCTTCAGATTTTTAATACATATTTTATAGAGATTTGATCGGAGTCTTACTAATTTGCGAATAGCTTTGCGTGTTTTATTACACTCCCGGAGATTGTTGCTACGAAGATAATAATACTCGAAAGAAATGTGAACTATTAACTCACGATGATCATTTACTATGTCAGGATACAGAATATGCATGATTAATTGTTAGTGATGTTTTGTGACCAATGTAAGCTGGGGAAAGAAGTCACACAACACTAGTTTTGATCAGTGTTATCTTAAACTTTCGACCTGGAAAAAATTTATTTAATTTGAAATTCATCGAAAATTGAGTCAAGATTTTGATAGAACTTTATTTAAATGAGTCCAAGGTAAATTAAATCTGTTCTTAAGGTTTAATTTATTATAAATACTAATATTAACTCTTTAAATGGTGAACTATAGCTTTTAATCTTGGCCTTTAGTATTAAATGTTACTTGATCTAATGGTAAGTTAAAATAACATGCAAAGCGAGACTTCAGAGTCCTGATTATTCCTATACAGAGATCTATGAATTTCCTGAAAATGCTAAATTAGTCACTTCCATCCCGACACTAAGGCTAGTTGAAGTATCTGCTAATGACCAAGAGTAGAAGTCGTCAAAAAGATACGCAGACTAAACGAGGTATAGAGATCGCCTTGTTTCAACCTTGATATGATATACTGCTTCCGCTTTTATGATACTTCCGTTGAAGCACAAGCACGAGGGAATTAAAACATTTCAATTAATGTCGACAGACGTTTTATCTCTCTTCACAAGGCGTTTCTTTTATCGCAAAACTCTAGCCATTTCAGATTTATGACGATGATGCGGTAACTTCGTAAGAAAAATCGGGCGAACTATTTCCATATTTCTCTCAGTTACGGAGTCCCATAATTTGCAATCTTTAAACACCAATCTACCGACTCCAGACTGGCTGTTAATTCTCCATTATAACTCATTTTTTTCTTACCTAGACGAAATTGAAAAATTGTTGCGTAGTTTTATTTTTAATCTATTTTAAAAACAATTCTATACCAAAGCCAGACAGTTTCAATAGGAGTTTTACCTCAAAATTGGGGAATCGCAATTTTTTTGTATTAAACTTTTTTAGCTTCTCAAAAGGAAGAACAGATCGTATTTTCCATAGCAGATTTTTATTGATTAGTTCTGTCAATGAGCTGAAATCTTCAAGATTCACCTGAAGATGTCAACTCGTTGATCAAGCTAGAAAATTACAAAGTATTCTTTGTTTAAGATCTGAGTTGAGTTCCACGAGGTCACGCTTGGACCTATTCATTTTACTTTTCTAACTTTTCGAAAACGTATTTCTTCGTGATTTTCGTGTATATAATCTGTCAATAATATTTTATACGTTACTTTATAAAATTTTAGACTGATGATTTTACAATAATATTATTTTTCTTAAACGTTATGAACATGTGGAATTACGACTCTGGTGACGATTTCTGAGAATGACAACAACACATTTGAAATTCAATAAAAAGTCGTAAGATTTCATCTGTGACATTTAGTTCATTCGCAACTTAGTAGACTCGAGTCTCGGAGTCTCCGAAATGTATCTATAGAGACGGAACAATGCATCACTATGAATATATGTATCATAATGTAAATCTGTGGGTTTACAATTCCAATAAATTGATTTACTTCTTATCATAAATATAGTATAATTTCGTTCGCACCCTCACTTCTTAAGTGAATTTAGGTGATCCCTTAAGTAAGACTCCCTCGAAGAAACTCTCAGTGTCTCATGTTCCATTATTAATTTCGAGGGTAAAACTGTGGATAAAGAGAAGGGATGTGATATGTACTTCCGGTAAGCTGACACTACGGTCACAATGACATTCGAAGGAAATCTATGTTCCCTTGGCATCCGTCGTCAATGGTGACTAACCGCTGGAAATTATGGTTCACCGCCGAAGATATGTAATTGATACGCTCATATACATTCCTAAGGTCGGAATGCATTCGTAAAACTTAAAAATATTGACACAATATTGGGTAATACTAAAATGGATATTACCCTAACTTATCCCTATATTCTATTTCATTTGTTCTCCATTATAATCATTGTTTACTTGGAAAGTGAACGATACTAAATGTGTGTGGATCCTTCTCGGTTATATTTCATTTATTTACTTCCCAATGACCACACAAACATCCATTTACTGGACAATTACAGTTGTGGGCTTAAGCACTAACAACGGACGAAATCACACACAAGCACTCCCTAATCGGAAAATTCCGACTAGCCGGGATTTGAACCCGGGAATTAGGGGTTGGAGCGCTAGCACGCTAACCACTCTGCCACCACGGCCAGTATCTATGTTAAATATATGGTAAATAACTAAGTGTTTTATATAACCAATTTATAATACCAAATCCACCTGCCTTATTTAAATCCACATTTAATTAAAATGCATAATTTTTTTATATTGATTCACATCTATAAATAATCACATCTATTCAGAACATGAGGACTGTTTAGAGCAGGGATGGGAAACCAGCGGCCTTGAGACCAAATGTGGCCTTTCTGGTCGTATATCGCGGTGTTTTATTCATTTTCTAAAATAAACACTCCTATGCAAATAATTTTCCTTCCCAGTCTTGCTAATGCCACCAAGCTAAAAACAAAATAGAAAATATTCTCTATTAGTCAAATCAGCTAGTGAAATAATTTTCTCATATACGATTTCCGTGTTGAGCTTTTTGAATACAGGCAACTCGCAACTCAAGAGCGATATGATGGTTTCTCATGAGGCCTACCTCATGTGGCCGAATGGCAAATTTGGCCGTTCGATGAAAAAAAGTTCTAAACTCCTCGTTTAGAGGGTAAAGGTTAATTACAGCAGAAGTTAAAGATTCCATGTAAGACTTGGATTTGCTCTAAATAAATCCCGGAATCATTATAGCATACGTAAAATAAAAAAGCAAAATATAGCAGTGAAGAGACCCTGAAACAGAAGCACCAATGGTAAAACCATGGACTTGTGAACAATAATTTCACTTTTCAAAACTCAGATAAGGTAAAAGTAGCAGTATTGGTAAAAGTGCTTCGACAGCTTATGTGATTTCGCAAGTAGGTCCCCACCGGGAATCGAACCCTGGATCGGTTTCACCAAAGTCGAATGCGTTGCCCACTTGGCTATCCGATAAAATAAGAGTTGAGTTATCAAGCGTTCGAGTGCAATGAATAAAAACTACGAAAAAAATAGATGGAATCTTAGCGACCCCAACCAAGCTTCGCTTCACCAAGGGGAAGGTTCTCATACGAAAGGCTTCCCCATAAATAATTTCAGTTTATTTCTGTAAGTGGCGCTTCGGTTTCCACATCTCACTACTCACGGATGTTAATTTCCAGGGTATTATACCAAAGACCGGCCGGTATCTCATCCATGTACGAATAGGATAACAGAATTCGGAAAAAATCATTGGCAAATGCCGAATAAAATTAAACGACTTTAACGAAACCGCCTCGCGGCTAATACTTCGATAAATACGTATTCGTGAGAAGGGTGCAAGAGGGAGGCACGGAGAGGCGCTTTCCAATGCCCCACCCACGCTTGCGTGATTCTTCATGACACTACGACGCATTCTCCTCTCCCTCCGCTGCCGATTCGAGCTGACTTGCCGTGGGGCTGTTATGTGCGTGCCTACGACGCCAGGGGAGTAATTCTACACCGCCGATAGTTGAAGGTTCAACAAGAGGACGGCACAGGAAGAAGTGGAAGCCATAGGAGCAATCTCTCAGGATCCAGAAGGGAGTTCACATCACCACGTGCATGCATGTATATACGTACGAGCGTTGTGTGCGTGTGTGCTCGTATATATACACACACCACATACGTATACACGCTCGTATATGCAGATCCGGAGAAAGCCGTGGAACTTGATACTGCTAAAGAATAGGAAACTTGTTGAGCGAGAAAGGGAAAGTGAGTGAAAAAATTCGAGCGAACCGTATGACTTCAGAATCCGACGGTCCTAGAGGAAATGTAGAGAGTTTTGAAGAGTAGAAGGGTTTTAACGTTAGGTTAAATTTTATGATGTATGTTGTATCTGTTTTGTACGATGGGTGCCCTGTCGGGTACTCCTACCACTGATTTTATTTTACGTTAATAGACACGGTATCCTGAGACTTTTCTATGGAATTACTCAGATTTTAAAATGCCTTCATTAACTATGTACCATCCGTTCCATGGAAAAAGATCGATGACAAATTTGCAGAAATAGTGCTCAGATTTGGATAATTTCGTCGCTGAGATGAAAGATCGTCTCGCCGATGCATTTTCCGGACTTAATGTTGAGAGAATCTCTCGTGAGAGAGGTGCAATAGGGAGTTTATAATAATAATAATAACGGGATATTGCCCTGCAATACAGACTTAACTCACCAACTACTTTCTTTTCAGTACATTTTTACCATCATACTGAACATTCACCATTAATGCCATCTCATTACGTACCTTTTTCGTGAAGACTAATCTTTTTCGTCCTTAATTTCACGAAATGTTATCTTCCATCTCCTCTCATCCCTAATTCTAATACTTAAATAAAAAACAATAATTTGCACCACAACTTTGCCTATATTACATCCAAAAACTTGCACATAGTTCCTGAAATTTTCAATTCTCATTAGAGAACCGCGATAAGATTGCATGTTATCCGGTTTATCTTTGTGACGCTTTACTATGATATCGATGAAAGTTAATTGTTTCATCATTGTCAATTAATTATGACATAATTTTATACTATTCCGCTTTTTTCAGTCATTCTGTCCGCTGTAAGCGATAACACATTTTCGTTCACCGTGAGCGACAAAACTTGATTCCCACAGTTTTGAATAAATAGACCTCTCAATAATGAAAAAGGCTTAATAATTTATATAAGTTGCTCGAAACTCTTAACATACCTCGGAAATTAAATTTTAACTGGAGATTAATTAAAGAAACTTTTATCGTTTCTCCACGAGTGAATGGTTTTATAATTGGTCTTCTTTTTATTCGCTGGGCCCTATGCTGCAACTCATCACTTTTCCAAGGCTTTCGGTAGATCGTGGTGAAGGGGTTAAGGCCCTTCAGGAAGACTATAGGTAGATATAACAAACAGAAGAAACCATATTTCCAATCGAATTCGGGATACAGAAGGAATAATTAAGAACCTGAAACTTTACACAGCTACGAGCATATACATTCATAGTCGTTCCATTTTCCAAAATATGAAGATTTTAGTATTTGTTTGGGCTCCTGGGTAGGCAAGTGGGCAGCGCGTTCACATTTGGCAGAAAAAGGTCCCGGGTTCGATTCTCAGTGGGGCTCTATATGCGGGAAACGATCTCAGCTGCAATGAAATCGCCCCTGGTGGGTCAGCAGCCATTAAGACATGCCCCTTGAATCCACACCACCGGCAGGGCATGGTATAAAAATTATTCAATTGTTACCAACACTGAACCACGAGGAATGGTATACTCAGATGCATTAAAAAGAGCATATACTCCTTTTGAAATCCGAAAAGGAAGCATTATTCTTCCTCTGACGCTTTGAAATTCTATAAGTTCTATCTTCATCCTATTTAGATGGAAATGTTTCATTACTATCTACGATACTTACAAACTCTCATGTGAAGAGAAGCCAATGAAACATTCTTTATGCCCGAATAATTGTTTAAAAAAAGAAAAACGACACTCACAACGCTTCCTTTTATAGCTCAACTTCGATGATATTTACGCTCCTAGCCTTCACTTATGTTTTCGCGCATCAAATTCCGATAAACAAAATAGAATTGCCAGATAAAAGAATTAACTGCACATGCATGCATGACTATATATTTGTGGTATCACGTGCAGGTTTTACATTACTTCAAATTACACGGTCAGAACACTGCGAGCCAGACACAGGAACCTCCGGGACCACCTCGGATAATCTAAAACTCGGAAAATAAAGAAGGGTCGTCTTGAATACTTAAATCATGAAATATACACGCCATATTCATGCCATTGCTGCAGCATGACGTTATTTACAATTACAAAATCACTTCGATGAAAAAACTTTTTATATAAAATATTTCTTTCTTACCCTTCATGATATATTATGCAGTTCTCACTTCTTTTCTCCGATTATCTCCAGATTATGATTCCGACGTTTCCTTATCTATGCTGAATTGGCATGGTGTAATTACAGAAAAGTAATTTAAGCGAAGTGCCGGTATAACTGTGAGAACGGCAAAGCACACAAATACGTACCTCGGATAATACGTAACTTAGTCGGGAGAGGAGAATCGAGAGACTACTGTATTGGGATATGAAATAAGCTTTTCGTAAAAATTAATTTCACCACTTCAGAAATATTTATTACCGACATTAAACACATTAATTTATTATTGATTCATGCTATCGCAGTGGAAACAAACGAAATACAACCGTGTGAACGGGAAAACCTTGAATCAGATCCTTAAAAATCTTAAACCAAGATCAGATCTTATACTAGTTACTAGCTGTCGATGGTCGGGATCTGCATTTAAAAGTACAACGAGCCGCATGCGGTTCGAGAGCCGGGATTTCAATCCCTACACTAGACACGAGCGGCGGAGTCGTTAATGGAAATGTCTCTGAAGGAGCATTCAGATGTTAGCAATATCTTCTCGATTAAGTAAAGGCCGTTCTTTCACTGATTCCTTAACCCTGCTAAGTTTCCCTACTCTACATTTGACTCGAAATAAAGCATCGGCCGAAGGTGAGAACTCGGACTCTATCTATCTCTGCTCTATTCGCAGTCATTAAGAAAATTACATCGTAATTTTCCAAAGAAAGATGTTGACTTCCAAAATTAGAATTCAGAATCTTGGGCCAAATGACTTGTTTCGAAAGACCCGCAAATCTGAACGGAAGTCACTAAAACACCTGCTCCGCGAATGAATAACAGGCTTTTTAATATGCGGCGGAGAATTTGAAGAGAAACGCGAAGGGAATGCGTGACGTCAATACTATGGTTGACACTTTGTATCGGCTCTTTTCTCGGGAGATTCATTCAGATTTAATCCTTCCTCTCCTCAGAAAATCCGAGGAGTTTGAACTCTTCTGGGAGTTAAAGTCGTAATAAATTTTTCTCAGCGGTTCCTGCGGAGGGCGGAAAGGACCTCTTTACCGTGTTGTTTGCGAGGTTACGAGGGAGTGAAGCCTACTCATCAGACATCCCCAAAGAATCGCCTAAACCTTAAAATTTTACTTCTAATTTTATTTTTGTACTAATATTAGTAATTACGGCATGTGGCGAGCACTTTTTGAAAATGCTACGTCCTATTTCATTCGTGAGAAATTCGATTTCGAAAATTTGGCTCCACGATTTCATTCTAATTTTAAGAATTTTTCATAATTATAACATGTTTTCTCTGTTTCCACAACGGGTAAGAGATGTTAAAATTAGTAGAAAAGTAATACATTAATTAATCATATTATTTTTTTCTTCGAGAATATTCAAACAAACGTTAAGTTAAAAGTTGTGAAAAATAAATATAATTAAATTATTTCTCGCAATATCCCCAATGTGCTTCCTACATTCATATAATAACGTGATTTTCTAAAATAATACCGGAATACACTGAAGTTATATCCTGATGATAGCGAAATAGCTAACTAGTTAGTAGATGATAGAGAAGCTGTATCAAATCTTCCCTTTGTCTTTACTGTAGTTCATAAATCTGCGTATAATTCCTAGTTAATAGTAAGAAGTATTGCCAGGTGTCATTGCAGAAAGCCCTTCTTAAAGGGAATGTAAGTTTAAGGCCCGGTCTTATAACGCACACTTAAAATGGCCTATAAGTCATGTTCCCTTTAGGATCATGTATTATAATAATTTGATAGAGTTAAAGTGAAGATTATAGTTAATCTTCCAGCTTCTACATATAAGAAGAAACTATAATCTTCCCCTAAACTATCGAATCATTCCAATACGGGACCCTAAAGTGAACATTAGTCGAAGTCCATTTTAAGTATAGATTATAATATTGGGCTTTGGAGTATTTAATTGCATATAGTTATAGCAGACCAACTGAGAAAATCCCCAATCCTCTCGCCCATGAAATAAAGCCAAATTATATAGACGTTATGATATTGTATAATACGATTACTAAGAAAATGCTTCTCTAATTGTTATTTTAATTCATTTTTAAACTTCTTGCCGCAGTAAAAAATTATGCCTACATCCAAATTAAGTAGATTTGTTGAATTTGTTTTTCCCCAGAACTTTCAGGCAAATGTTCCTTTCATAACATTATACTACCCATTTCTAAGACAAATTCCTACTTTAAAACTGTTACGGTATCTCAGCTCAGAAAGGAGATATTTTCCTTTTAAGGAAAACGTACAAATCAATGTTATCCGGCTATTGTCGTAACAATGTGCTTCGCTACTCTGTGTATCGTTATAGCAGCTCATACAATCTTAGGCGTGAAACAAAGCGGGAGAAACATTAGTTCTAACTTCTCATCGAGGTATAGGCTGCGACGCAAATAAAGCATTTGGCCGTGATCAATTCATTCAGCCTGCGGTGAGTTGTGTATCCCGACCGCAGAATTTGCCGCAAAGATAAGAAAAAAGCTGAGTTCGCCGTTACCACCCACGCATTCAAGAAGAAGAACGGAAAAAAAAGTCAAAGATGCTTACACTCGAGGTCTCTCGCATGCGCAGTGACGTCACTAGCGGCGCTTTTTCGCAGTGGACATCGCTAGGATTTCAAAAGGCATCTCACGCACTCATTCATACGCAATTTCACAGGCTCAGCGGAAGATAAGCCGCTCGTACTACACTCGGAACGAAACGATAGGCAAAGATTTAAAACTCGGAAGAATGTTTTTCTCGCGCTGACTCTGTCGAACCTTTCAGAGCCAACGATTAAGTTTCACTAAATATTCTACCGTTGCCAAAATTTGCATTTGAATATGCAGTTCATCATAAACATATGATTTAATTTGTTTAATTTTATTTTGTAATTTTCTTATGTGGTTCCGAAGAAAATTTGCTTTACGATTCGAACAAATAAATGTAATATGTTTCATTTTATATACATGGATCCCTTCCCAGGATCACTATTATCTTTTTTTATATGGATCAATCATATAGGTCCTAACTTTATTCCTATGTGCACGCCTTTATCGCCCATAAATGAATTCTGAGGAAAAAATTGTAATACTATGGTTCTTTGCTCTTCATTGTTGAAAGTAAATGCATTTTGGACACAGTAGGGGGAAATCACCTTGCTTTGGAGACCTTCATGCCTTTGAAACACCCCTATTCGTCCCACAAACTTATAATGTAATTGATCTATAGATAATATATATCTATGCTCCTATTTCCTTCACAATCTCAATTATTATATCGATTAAAATAACTCATGATAAAAAATAACATTGTTGCATTATACTATGAAAGCTCTCAATAAAGCAGGATAGAATTGTTATTCTTTTCAAGACATAATATCATCCAGTTTTAAGTGATAGTACTAAAGATATGATAAAGCATAATTCAATATGACACTTTCTTTCTGTGTAATTTTTATTAAAAATAATTATTTTTCATCCCTTTTCTTTTTATGTGATAATTTGTGTAACAAATGCGGATTAATTATAATTTTCCTTTAATCATGTATAGCTTACATAGCAGTGATATTTACAATGTGGTCACCTGATATAATATTATAGTTGAAAAATATTAAAGGATGAATTTATCCCGCGAAAGAAATAAATCGGAAGATTAACTGCTACTACATCATAAATATATAGATTTCCATGTAATTGACTATTAAGCCAATAAGATAACGACAACATTTTGCAAGCCATCGGTTTTGAGAATTAATTTCTTTATATGTTAATTTTAGTTAATAGTTATAGCCTGATTTGACCTGAGATCCTATGGTATTTTTCTGTTCTCCTTTCAGCACTCAAAACAAACAAATGACATCACAGAAAGAAAGCCTGAAAATGATTCTCACACTTTTAATGATTGTTTCCTGTCCATGGATAGCAATGGGAGGCACCCACAATAGAATACAGCGACAACATTTGGAAAAGGTATTGTTACAATCTGCTTGAACCCAAGCTCTCATACTGTCAGGTTTTTGACTCATTAATATTTGATAACAGAGCTACTCTCACTACCTCATACTTCCACTAAATTTGGAAACACACTGCAAGATATTTATAAAATGAATCAATCAACAATTAAGCTGAAGTGATAAATGAGATTTTAAAATCAATGTATGCAACTAAAGGAGAAGATTAACCATATGCTCCTGTTTCAGTAAAAATTGATATTTAAATTAAATGTTTCATAGATTCAAGTTTTCATCAATAGAATTCTTACATTTAATTATATAATCAGCAAAGATGGATTAAGTAAAAATAAGCATAGTAATCATACAACAGTATGAATGGCATTATTTTATGAATGTATATACATATATATTTTTGTAGCAAATAAAGAGTAAATAATAAATAGTTTTGTAGCAAATGAACTAGTAATTTTTTTATCTGACATATTTGTATGCTGCAATATATTATGTTAATATTAATTAATCTTCTCCTATTCATAGTTTATCAATGCATTAGGATTTTATGATACATTGCAAGTATCTCAGTATAAAATTTCACCGTGTTCAGCACCAAATATTTAGTAAGGGTACCTGGATGCAGAATTGCCTCCTGCATTTCCACACCCACATTGCATATAATGGTTTACAAATAAAGTATGATATTTGAAGAAGCAGAATTTTCTGTAGTTGTGTTGCTTGCCCTCAGCAAAATCAGCAATTAGCCTTTTCAAGAATGGGGGCCCAGTTGCTAGGCATCCACAGAACCCCCTTCTTACCCAGTACTGCCTGTATTTGGAATATCTTACTATCTTATGGGTGAAGAAACAATATATAAAACTAAATGCATTTGTCCTCTTTTTTCAGAACTCTATCAACTCAGTCTCAAGTAGAGGATCTTTTGGTAAGTGTTTCCAATGAAATAATATATCTGCAAACAAATGCTTAACTATACGAAGCAAAATTTGAGTAAAAGATTTTCCATTGTACAGAGATATTAATACACTCTACTTCACCCCTCTTAGATTCAGCTGGTGCTGACTCAGATTGGATCAAGATTTATGCTGGGTTACCTAATTCTATGGTAGTAAAAGCTGGGGAGACTCTGGAGCTGGAATGCGAAGTGCTTGGGAGTCCGCCACCAACAGTAAAGTGGCTCAAAGATGGGAAACTTATATACCCTCAAGATGTGAGTAAATTCTCAAGGCTACCTTTACTAGCTATTAGCATTCTTCATTCTAAGTATATTCATTAAATTTTAATCCCAATGATCTGAATCCTAGCTACATAATGGGCAAAACTATAACCAGGGATGATATTTGGAATATTTATAACAAGCAGGCAAAAGCACGTGTATCTTTTACAGAGAGGGCAGCTGGGGTACAATTATGTAACTTTTGTAACTAGCGATATCTCTGAAATTCACAATAACTCCACCATGTTCACATGTATTTAAATGTATCTGCCGTGTAAACATGTCAGATTTATAGCAATTTTGGAGATACCACTAATTAACAAAATACATAATTGCACCGAAAACACTCTTTTGATTTTCACAAGCAATAAACTAATCTATCAATACTTCAAGTCCCTCAATTGAAGTTCAATGATTCACCTATCAAATGTANATGAATTATATTTATTTAATTAACATACTTTTTCTTGAAAGAAATGAGGGAATGTAGGTGCCACTGAGAAAGCCCTCTTTGTTATATGAAAGATAAGTTTCAAGTAAAGTTATATTAAAAGATCTTAGGATTATAGCTTGGAATGAGAGTTTAACTTATTACCTCTTAAAATAGTAGCCAATTAAGCCATGTATTTATGTATTGTGTATCTTTTCTTGTTGCGACTTGTTTAATTCAACAATTATGAATTTAGGTCTCAAGGAGCAGAAATAATTCTTTGAAAGCAACTTCATTCTTCACAAAAATAAACAAACTGCAATCAAACATAAATCTATAAAAATTTTCAAAATGAAAGGGTGATTTTGCGCAAGAGTGTGCAAACCCAGGAAAAATCCCAAGGAAGAATGGGCTTGGAAAAAGTCTGATGGGACCGGGAATCAAACCTGGGTCTCCCAATTGCCAGTCGGGTGCTCTGTCCGTTGAGCTATCCCGGCAGAACATTTCCCAAATGGCTTGGAGAAATGTTCTGCCGGGATAGCTCAATGGACAGAGCACCTGACCGGCAATTGGGAGACCTGGGTTCGATTCCCAGTCCCATCAGACTTCATGTCCATTCTTCCTTGGGATTGGTTTTAAAATAATTAATTGACCTTAAACAGTATTACTTTACATGATCAAGAAATTTATCTTTAGAGGTTACATAGATCTGATTTTCATCTTCTATAATATTGCTTTATTTTAATTTCATACATACCAGATTTTCTTAGTTAAGTAGCAAGGATTTTTTCTACTCCTTAATCTTTCCTTATTTAATTACTTTTGTAAATATAGTAATGACATCTTAGGTTAGAGGAAATGAGACCCACATGGTTTGTACATGGACCCACCCACTCTCACCTAAAACTTCATTGTTCAGTCTATCTAATGCTTTCTGTGTTTTTAAACCTAATGCATACAGTAATTCTAAGGTTGTACCTAGTGCTCAGTAAAGCTAGTGGTAGAATCTACGGAGAATGTCAGGTGAATTTTATCAGTGCAAGAGCCCATTATAGATTTTAGATCATTTTAACTAAAAAACAATTTAATAACTACAATCAAAATGTAAATTTCTCAAATCACAGGTGGAAGAGTATGGAAACAATTTGCCTCAAGGATTGTTTGGAGCTCTTGTTGAAGAAGAAGAAGAAGAAAACAATGACTTACCAGGTGAAGCCGAAATCCTGCGATCTCTGAATGGTGGAAGAGCAAAAGTGGTTTCACGTCTTCGAATACCATGTGTTACCCCAAAACACCAAGGAGTTTACATGTGCCTGGGCAACATACCCACCTCTGTTCAGATTTCAAACCACTTGGAAGAGCAAGTCAACTCATTCCCTCAAACAGCTATGTCATCTACAGTTGTACATGTCCAAGGTTAGTTTCATAAGCATATAACAATAGCATCATTTATCTCATAGCAATAATTTAGTTAATAGCATAGAGAAATGTCTGTTTATTAATAAGATTCCCATCTCCATCTGTCATAAGTAAAAGATGGATCATGATAGGGGAGTGTCAAGCATTGGTCACCCAAACCTCAGCATGAATACTTGTTAAAAGTAAATTTTTTACATAAGATTAAGTATACTGTGCAAGTGCCATATACTCTTTAGGAGATTCAACTTACTAGTTTCCCCTTCTTTGGAAGATACTCAGAATTAGATGCTGATTTGTAAAATGAGAATATTTCTAAAATGGATTTCTGAAAACTCATTTTGGTGACTAATGTTTTTCCCAAAGGACGTAGGGTTGATTTCCTCAGTGGATCATGTGCCAGGAAGATGAGGGGTGAGGCAGCTTGGGTGAGGGAGTGGTGGCCAGTGGTGATGCAAGTCATGGGGAAGGGGATTGTGCTCAGCTGCACTGCTGGAGGACAGCCTCAGCCACGAGTGAGCTGGCTAGACTCCTCAAACAAACCCATTTCATCTGGAAACTCCATCGATACCAGGCGGAGGGTAAGGAAATTTACTTCAAATCAGAGATATATATTTACTCAACTCAAACTTGGCCAATCTAAAAATGTTTCATAAGTTTCATACATGTATTTTATAAAGTGACTAAATGTTTGGTAAAAATAATGAATGTGGAATCAGAATTGAGAGGTTTGGAAGAAAGGCTAGAAATCAATTTTCCTAAATACAGCCCCAATGGATGATGCTGATTGGTGGCATCCTAGGGAGACATCCATTGGCATTTAGTGCCATGTTAGAAATTGAATTACTTCTCCATGGGAAAAACTGCAAATTTCAGCTTCACACGAATGTATGAATGAGTTTTTCTAAGACCCCTTTATTGTTGCAAACCAAGATTACTAGAAATGTGTGCAAATTCCAAAATTTAATTCTCTTATGGCCTTGGTTTTGACACAATTATATGGACCTGACGATTGATCCTTTGATTGAAACAATGTAACTTCATTAGAGGTATAAAACGCTCCAAGAATCATTTAGGCAGCAGTTCACGTTTTACCCTCTGAGACCAAAACAGGAAACAAGGGAAAGAAAATATTAATCAGCCTTTAGAAAGCTCCTATCTGATCAGAATTAGATGATTCCTAAAAAGCAAATTAATCCACTTCTTTTCTCTTGCTGTTTTGCTCTCAGAGGGTAAGGCACAAACCACTGGCAAAACAGCTTTTAGAGAATTTCATACCTTAATTCATTAACAGCCATGTTCCAATTTGTTTCTTTTCTGTTCCTTCCATGTTGATATCCATCATGACCTTAACTCATGCTACTTAATTTTTTGCTGAAAAGTTCTAGTACATAGATAATTAAATTGCATAGAATCGAGAGGCTGAGATTTGCATCATCATGGAAAGGCTCTTTAGTTTAAGTCATATGTTGAAGATGAGTGAAGTAGATGAGAAGGAAATATAGAATACCACAGTTTTGGAAGATACCTTAACAGTAATGATTCTTGTATTCTGTAGGTGCTGCCAACAGGTGAACTTTATATCAGTGACCTTCGCTGGGAGGATATGGGGGGATACACATGCATTGTACGAAATTCTTTAGGGAAATCCTCGGAGACAACTTTCCTTTATCCATTGAGAGTGAGTATTGTTTTGATGTGATCTGAACATTTGAATATACTATTCATATTGAATAAGCTTCACAATTAGACATTTGTTGAAGAACAATGCAAGGGAGATAAAATTTTAATTGCAGAATATACATGTATGTTATAAGTAAAATATCTTTAAAATTATTAAAATGAGCCAAGTAAGAAATAATGGAAAGTTATTGTGTTCATAATATTGACAATTATGCATAGCATCTAAAAAGGCAAAGATTTCTGGTGTAACTAATTGAATGATTTTTAAGCATTAAAATACTTCAGCAACTATCTTACAGTATTTACCTGCTTGCCTAAAAGTACATTTTTTTTTCATGTCTTTCCTGATAAAATATGAAGAGCGAAGAGCAAAGTTAGCAAGAGGGAATAACGGGCTGAGCACCAATGGAGAGAAGTGGAAACAATTTGCTCTCACAATCTTCAACTATGCCACATCTTTTTCATGCTAGTCAGAAAAACAAAGGAAAGAAGTAGTGAGAATCTGAAAAGTTTAGATTTGTAATTTACAACACTCACTAAAACTTTTTATTTACAATCATTGTGAGCAGTACAAAGGCAACTATACTAATATTTATTACTAAATTGTGATGTCAAATATAAAGCTGGTTCCATTTGTTTCCTAAAGTGAATGGATTCCATCATGTAGACATTATGAAATAAATGTTTGGTAATGGCATGTGAATTTTCATTTCTCTGGATATATTCTTCCTATCTAAAGACTTTTTTTCAGAGCATAAGGCTATCAGCAATGAAACATTTTAAGTTTTAAACAGAAGACGCAAAACAAAATAACGTTTACATATTCACCTGAAACAGTTAGCTCAAGAATAATTTTATCTTACGAATTTGGCTGCATGACTCTCATGAGAATAGCTTTCACTGCTGCAAGATTCTTTTAAGACGAACCTTTTAGAACGACTGGTGCGAATGAAAGATGACATCGAAAAACATCCTTAAAAAAGAGCGCGTCATAGGCTTTCTAAATCAATTGACTAGCGTATAGAGGTCAGCCATTGGGCTGAATGGCTTATAAGGGTTATAAGATGCCGATATAAGTGTTGAAGGTGATTCATTGAATGGAAACGAAAAATATCACTTTGCATTTAATGTGTTAAGCTCTAATCAAGGCGTGTTATCGTTACTTTACCCGGGATTCGAGTATTAGTTATTATGATAAAATATGTCAGTATCTACACTTATACGACAGGCATGGCGGCTTGTCTGCAAATTAGCGAATAAAACGTCTTTTTAGCAATTATCTCCTTTAATATATTAGAGAAGTGAAATTCCCCTTAAGGAAAATTCAATTTAAGTTATCTTTACTTACTTTTTGTGTTTATGGTGATACTGAAGGGGACGTCCTTACAATACAGCACCATAGAAACGCATTTTAGAATTGCGTCGGATCTTTTCTTGATTTTAACTTTTACTGCCTGTTATCCAAGATCGATGTATTATTCAGTCAAAAGGTGGAGACTTTGTCATGGTATATGAATGGAAATGCAGCATCGAGATCAATTTTGCGTTGTTTGCTTGTCGAATTTTTCAAATTAACATAAAGCTAACTTTTTATTGGCCAAACCTTTAGATATTTAATTTTTTCAAGCGAATAGTTAGTGGTAAAACAACTTTTGAAATCCTCCTTCCTCCTATTGCACATTTCCCGAGCTTGATTTCATACCTGCCATTTCCTGTTGGTGGAGTTATGATGTGTTTATTGTGTTCAAAGAATTCTTATTGTAATTATTTAATTAATATATATATATATCCATTTAATGAGATTATTCTTTGAACGAAACTTATGTGCTACTGTAGAGAAAATTTTCTGTGATACTTTGTAGAAATTAAGTTTTGCAAGGTCATCATTGTAAAGAAACTGATTGTGAGATATTCTGAGGTATGGCATTGGCCTTACCGATTTTATTATCCATCCTCTGCTATGAATTAAGATACTTTCGATGACAATTTTCCTTCCAATAGTCCAGGAATGGAGAGGTTTGTGAAGGAAGGATTAAAGAACAAATTTGAAATAAAATTTGCTGGGAATATCAATCAGATTAAGTTATCTTACTCTGAATACATGTCAATTTGTTGTATTGGTGTTGTCAGGAGGAAGTAGCCATTTGGATGAACAACTAGGTGATAAACATGAGTGCTACTCAGAGAAGAAAATTTTAAAATTTCCCTATGAGATGGATATTTTGACTTGGGAAGAACTAATTTCCCAAATTATAAACTTATATATAATATAAAAGGTTACATTTCAGTTTTGCATATATCAGATTTGCTACTAGGAATTCATTTTCCACATTAATGTGAAGCCTCCAATTCTACTTTGGCTGAAAGATATCATTTAAATAAAATCTTCGTCACAAGAAGCAACCAAATTCTTGCCTAACATCCTTTCCCACCAAGTTTGCATAGGTGATCTGGTGAAATGACTACATTTTATTTACAATATAACTCACTATAAATAAAATTTTTTTTGGAAAGATTTTTTATTTCCTCTGATTCCTATAATTCATTGTTTTATGAAAGACTGCAGATATAGTTGCCATGTTTAAATTAGAGATTTATAATACCCAAGTCTTCAGACGGAGAATTAATTTACAACAATTATTGAATGTCATCATCCATTGCAATCTGGTTATGAACTATATAGTACAATAATAGGGGGAAGCAACAAGGTAAAAAGTGATCCAAATGAATGGAAGGACAAATTATTAACAAAAAATACTCCAAAATGCTTTAAAACAAACAAACTCATCATCATTAAAAATTTTTTCGAATGAACTCAAAAAGGTACAAAGAAAGCAACCCATCTTTAACTAGCAGTTTTATTGAAAACAATTTTTTCAAAGACAATCTAAACATATCACTGTGCACAGATATTGCTTCTAAAACTAGTTAGAGGTCTAGAAACCACTGTAAAATGTACAATAAATTTTATGAAGCTAGAAACAATTCATCTGATAAAAACAACTGCAAATTTTGCCATTACTAAATACGAATAGTTCTTTATTTCCACACTCAGAGCACTGCTCCATGTGAAATATCCAATGGTTAGTGAACGATTAGAATTTAGCCAACGTCAAAGGAATAATGTGACCTTCATATACACGAGTATCAAAATTTAGGCAAATAACATGATTTTGATAAACATTTCACATCGTTATACACATAAAGTATTTACAAAATAATTTGCGCGTATGTTTATTCAATGTATCAGATTCACAGTCTATTCACAAATGCTATCCTTTGACTAACAATTTTTGTCAATTCTTTGGAGATTCAACACTAGGTATACCTTCCTGAAAATTAAGCTGCCTAGCCTTAAGTACTTCTTCCTGCATCTCAAGGGCTATCTTCTTGAATTGGTCAGCTTTCATTTCATCCTTAGGAACGCCATCTCCTTTCCTGTACATCTGACTAACATTCGCACATGCATGTGGACTTCCTAATTTGCAGGCTTCTTCAGCATAGTAATGGGCCATTTTCATATCTTTAGGCAGTTCCTCAGCATTACTAGAACCTTGTACACCAGATAAATACATGCCACTCACGTAAAAACAAGCAAATGCGTTCCTTCCTGTTCAAAGAAATAGATGATATTTTATGTTAATGATAACTTCCATCCTGCTAGCCACCTTTGGGGATGGTGCAGTAAGTTGAGAGCATTCATCTTTCATCAAAGACATTTCAAAGTTGTTATTGACTTACCCTTGCAACTCTGTTCTAGCAGTTTTAAACCTTGCTTAATATCTTTTTCCTTCTTATTTTTAGTACTATTCGTAACACACATTAAACCTGCCTTCAAGCAAGCGTCAGAATTCCCATACCTGAAAGTAAAATAATAATATATTTCATAAACTACAACCCTTGCAATTTAAGATGTCAACTCTACAGGCTCGCAAATACGAGGTTAAATGATAAGGAATTAAAATTATATGTAATGATCCATGGATTTATTTCATATTGTGAATTCTTCGCATGTGTATGTATTGTGTATCTTTTCTTGTTGCGACTTGTTTAATTCAACAATTATGAATTTAGGTCTCAAGGAGCAGAAATAATTCTTTGAAAGTATTTTTACCATGTTAAGAACAATGAATAAAATATGTGTCTGATTATAAAAACGGAAAATCATTTATCACCAGTAAAAGACTTTTTGGCAAGAGCTATTAAGCACTATTGACAATGATAAAAGCAGGTATAATCCTGATATAAAGGTTTACGCCAACATAGAAGTATGTAGTACAGCCCTTTAACATTCATTACATAAATGAAATTAAATATTTACCAATGACATTTTGCAATAAAAGTTTTAGAAGAACGAAACCATCATGATATAGCAGAAACAATGGCCTTGAAATTGGATGAGAATCTCTGTAATCTTTTAATGTACTCACTCGCATCCCTTTGCGAAGTAGTCAAAAGCTTTTAATTGGTCTTCTTTGACATTTCCTTTGCCTAAGAAGGTATAAGTGCCGAATTTGTAGCAACTTTTTGCATGTTTTTGTTCCTCACAATTAGCTTTGTACACTTTGGCTGCCTTCTCGTAGTCCTTTTTGACACTTTCTAAATAATCTCCGAGAAGATGACAAACTGTGAAAAAGAGCATAGAGAAATCTATTAGTGATAAAGTTCAAATACAATAATCAATGTTGTTATTTTTAGAGTTTACATTCGAAATTCAATATTTACCCTCGGGTTTTCCTTCATTATAACATCCAAAACGGTATTCAATTCCTAACTTTTCCAGAAAATCTTTAACTTCAGCTTCCTCTTTGAGATCAAAGTCCATTTGGATCTTAAAAATAAGTTTAAGTTAAAATACGAAGCAATACTGATAAATTTTGAACATTCACCTCATGCCGCATCCACTTAATTTTCGACAAATATAGAACCAAAAGAGCAGCGAATTTTATTTGTTATGAGATATATGTAAGTAATTTATCATGCTATTCAGACTTCGATCTTTCCCCAAAATATAACATTTAAAAAATGAAGGCTATGTGAACAGAATATCACAAAAATTGCAAAATCTTAGAAACAGAATATCTCACGAGAAATTCATTGATAAATCTTTTATGATCTTTTACTACGTGAATTGCGTAAACGCATAACTTTCACATGTGTATTATAGCTAATGCAGGCTTATTAAATAAATTTGTACAATAATAAATATAGATATTTTCTTTTTGCATTCATTTCTTCGACAGAGTAATATTAGACAGCCTTTAAGTCATTCTAAGTCGATCAATCCCTAGTGACCACTAGTGGCCATGTCAAGTACTATGAGATCATTGCGAATGAAGTGTTTACAAACAGCTGACGCCTCAATGAACTAAAGAAATAATAAATGTTTGTGAATTGACAAGCATGACTGGAAAATATTCAACACTCGCAATTGTATAGTATTGTTTTTATTTTTTAAAACCGAGGCGATGTCTACTCAAAGACAAATTAAATTTGAAAGTTTATGCCGTCTATGTACTTCATTAGAGAGTAACAATCTACAAATATTTGGCGATGAAGGAGAGGGGCGTCAATTAGCTAGTAAAATAAGGATTTGCCTGCCTATTTTCGTAAGTATCTCTATGAGACGCTTTTGAATATCCTAACTCTTAATTTATGTCGTAGGCAATGTATCCATGTCAAAATATTTATTAGTAATTTATATATTCATTATTTCCGGTTTTTGTCATTTCCAATGCAGTCGACTAAGATATGAATCATAAATCGAGTTACTTCACTGCCATATTTTTTTAGAAAATAATTTAATATAAATTTTGATATCATTCAGTATATTTTTAGGATCTAACAGCAAATAATATTTTACTCTAGGTACATAGAGAAGACACTCTTCCTAAGGTTGTTTGCCTTCCTTGCGTATCCAAACTTGAAAGTTTTTATAGCTTCAGAGAAGCGTGTGTAAAAGCTGAAGGAACCTTAGAAGCATTTCTTAAGGAGGAGCAAAATTTTCCTCATGAACCAGAGGTCTGTGATTATTTTCCTTGTGAACATTGATTTATTACCTAGATACATTAACGTATGACTATGCACTCTTCTAACTGATTCAGTCTTTGCTTGTATTCTAAAAACTTATTAATTGAAATTGCCCTTAGATTCTTATTCATCGTTAAGTAAGTTTCTATCTATGATTTTTTATGAATTCCAAGAAAATGGTCTTATATGTAGTAGTAGTCTTAAAACAGAGGTTGTATTTAAAATTGTTTTGCAATTAATTATGTAATTTCTCACATTTAAGAGGAACCATGTAATACCTTCAGTGGAAAATGTTATGCTTGAGTAGGTATTTTGCCAAAATGAGGAAAATAGATGAATGTTTGAACCTTTTTTGGAAATAGTTGTTAACAAGTACATGGGCATAACAGATTATCCATGATTGTGGTAGCAACTGCAGATCTTTTTCTCAATTCTTAAGTAATTATTAGAAAACTTGTTATCACATGTCAATTGTTATCATAACTATCCATCTTCAGTTCTTATGTTATCCTTGAATTTTTGATCATGTTTGTATTCAATCTTTTGGTTGCTTAGTACACATAATATAGAACTAAGCAACAAATGGATCAAGTTTATCCTTAGCATGTTTCTTTGTTAGAAGTGTTAGCTATGCTATCTCATCCACAGTTTATAATCATATCTTACCATTAAAACACTTATGTATTAACTGCTCTTGCAAACTGATCCATAGCCTGATATTCTACTATCTTACTGAATCCTTTTAGGTTAAAGAATTTGTATTTCTATGAATTATATTTATTTAATTAACATACTTTTTCTTGAAAGAAATGAGGGAATGTAGGTGCCACTGAGAAAGCCCTCTTTGTTATATGAAAGATAAGTTTCAAGTAAAGTTATATTAAAAGATCTTAGGATTATAGCTTGGAATGAGAGTTTAACTTATTACCTCTTAAAATAGTAGCCAATTAAGCCATGTATTTCTCCTCAGATCTTACTTTCTTTCTCATTTATTTTAGCCTTTATTTTTAAACACGTCAACTTTGACCTTGTAGGAATATAGCTTTCTCAAAGATTGAAAAATCACTAGGAAAATAAGTATCTGAAATCTAGATAATCATTGTATCAATACACCTTCTGGTTTAATGAATGCCTATAAAATAGCATCTGTGAAAGAGGAAGGCAGTATGTATAAGATTACGGAGTGCTTTTGTTTTTAGCTCCCAAGGCCACAATCCCTTAAATTGTGTGTATACTCTAGAACAGGGGTAGAAATCCTTTTTCAATAAGAAGACCACATCAACCTTTCAGCTGCATAAGGAAGGCCACCTGTGAGACCAGCAGGCTACTCTTGAGTTCTTGTATGTTGCCTACATTGAAATAGTTAGAAATCTAAATTGTGTGATAGGAAAAGAATGTTTTTGATCATTGAATTCCAATCTATATATTTTCCATCTTATCTGTTCTTGTTGTCATGAGGAAGATAGTGAAATTAAATTATGTAAGTATGGGCATTGTTTCAGTAAGTGACTATAAGGCAAAGAAAGGCCATCAAAAGGGCTACATGTGGCCTGAAGGCCTCAGGTTCCCCACCTCTGTACTAGAATCTCTTACTTCTGTTTTAGCTGTATGAAATTAGTCATTGAGTTACATTTATATAACTGGTCATAGTGCACACTTTTGTTTATCTATGTGTTTTCAGAATTTCTCTGCTATATAGCGTTCATTGTATTTAATCTCATTTTCCAGGTCTGCCTAGAGGAAGGTACCTGTGCAAAATCTGTAGATTTGGTGAATTGTGAAAAGGTAGAGAATGTAAAGCAAGGCAAAGGAAGGGAAGAGAGAAGTAGAGGTAGGAAGAAGAAGGGAAAAGCAGAAGAGAATGCTAGTGAAGGGTCGAAGGCAAGCCGAAGGGGAAAGAGACGGAAAGTTCTTGAAGCAGCAAATGATGAGCCTTGTGTTCAATTAGCAGAAGTGAACAGGAACAATATGATTGAAGAATCTAAAGATGTACAAGAACCTGGTGAAATTGTAGGGGAATTGCCAATACCTCTAAGTCCCGGCTCAAATCTTTCTCAAGTTCTTTTGCCGCAGCTGGGAGAACTGCATCCTGAAGATTATCTTCTCATAAAAGAAGAGAAATTTCTCGCTGATCCCAATTGGAATGTAGAAAACCTTTTCCCGTGAGTAAATCATACTTACCTTTCATTATTAAAAACGAAGGTTAATTGGGGTTGGATAATAGTGAGTGAGTTGAAGGATGTCATATTGATGACAATTTGATATGATACAGGAAATAAAAACTGGCAATGGCCACTTGAAGAATTTGTCTGGAATTTGGAATCATGATAATGCCTTCATCTCATGCTTTTTAGAAAAGTTACTCATTTTACTGTATTAGTGAAAGTAAATTCTATTAACACTTTGACATCTGGTGTCATGGTCTAATGGAATTGCTGTAGTTGACTTGGTAATATCAAATTCTTTAAAATATTTCTCTTTGTTTGCTTTAGATTAGCATTTGAGGTGTAGTCAGGGTAATGATGAGCTTTTCTTATATATACAAGTGATACACACATCTCTTTTGATTACTTTCATCAGTGTGCAGGAACAAGTAACAGCTTGAAAATATAATATCTCACATAGTTAATATACAGAAGCTGTCAATAATTACCTCTTTCTTGAAAAAACTTTTAGTTGGCTGCTGCTGAGGTATGAATAAATTGAGGCTTGAAACTTCTTGTTTAGTTTATGAATCGATTTGATGTTACATGCATGATCCCTGTAATTTTATAGGAAAGTATATTTTTGGGAGTAATTTGAAGTATATCCTTGTATCTGTCTTTATGTAGTTTATTCCAAAGCTCATGTCTCTAATCATTCCTATAATTACTAAGTAATTGGTGATTAAATGGTTTATGGAAACAAATTATGCTAGTCGACTTATTTGGCTAGTAAGGCTGAAGTTACTGTTGAGATTGTAGAAAATTTCCGTAAAACTATTGGAGTGTTTTTAAAAAGTGTTGCAATTACTTTACATACAACTGAATGAACAAACTGAGCTGAACTGATTTTATAAATCAGTAGAAAGAAAAACAGTATATTTTTGCTCCTGTGCAAAAGAGATGAGATTTCAATTTGTATTCAAACATTTGTTATAATTGGTAATCAATGGAAAATAAATTGATTTGCATAATTTACCATGAATCTGAAATTTTTTGTTACTGTCATGCAACTGAGGATTTGCTGTTTTTGTTGTATGAGCTCTTAATAGATTGTAATGTAGTGAAAATACTTTGAGCTTCATGTTTCATATTTTTCAGACCAAGTCAAGATGGAGGATTAAACTTTATAAAGGAAGCACTAATTGGTAGCATAGATGGCAAAGATGGGTTGTACACAGGTTTTGGAGTAGATACATTTGGTGGTATGAAGACTGAGATGGATGCTGGGAGTGCTAATGTCGGACAGACCAGGCAATTTCTTCCTCCAGTTTGGGACATCTTTGAAAAAGTTCTCCATGAATCCAATGTTCAAGGTGAAGAAACCGCCATAATTATTCACAGAAGGTATGATAGTCTTAGCTAATACTGTGATTACTGATTCAATTCTTTTTATCTGTTCTCAGTTATCATAATTTCTGAGCTTATACAAAATTTTTAAAGGAGATCCTAAAGTCAGTTATTAAGAGCTGTGTGTGATTGTGGAATGAATTTCAAGGTGCATGCAATATATCTGTGCAGGTACATTGTGGGGAAGAGAGCTTTTCCATGTGCCTTATGTGGGAACTGTTTTTTGTTGACCGGAGCTGGAAATGTATTGGAGAATGGTCGTAGCAGTAATAGGTCCAAGGGAAACGCAAGTGCTGCTACCAAAACTCCGAAACAAGAGGGCACTGAGAGACCTTATGGTTGTCTGAGGTGCGGGAAGAGGTATTTTAGGAGAAGTGACTTGGTGCGTCATGAGAAAACTCATCTTGATGCAAGGCCATTTGTTTGCAGGTTAGTTAAATATGTTATCTTAGGTAAACATGTTATCTTAAGAAACTTGATAGATGGTATATGAGCAATGTAAAGCAAATGGTTCACTTAATGTGAGAGAAAGAAGCAAGAGAGAGAAAAGAGAGACTTTCCATTTTGTTTCTTTCTCTAAAATCAAGTATATGAATCGTATTTTTCATTCCATTTTAACATCATGATTCCTGGCTCTCTAAGTCACTTTGGAGGTCTTACATGTTCCATGTGTGTGGTGATGGGTACAATCATTGATGCATCCTCCTAAACACACTGAATCCCATCAAAGTCTAAGAAATTGAAGGAGAGATTATTCTGTCATACTATCTAAATTGGTTAGAGTATCCACCTACCAAGTGGGAGAGTTGAGTTAGTCTCAGCTATGTCAGTCTTTTTTTGCTTTTGTTTCTTTCTCATAATAAATAGTATCAACCTATATCTAGAAATATTTCAAAGAAACAAGACATAGTTTAAAAGGAATTTCATTCCTTGCAATGAAACGTGTCTTCATTATCCTTTTACTGGGCTACTTTAAACCTATGTTGCAGCTGTTTGTCTTGTTTTTTTATTTGCTATTATAATTGTAAATTCCTTTTCATCTTTTTGTTACTTTTTATCTTCTGTCTCATAAAAATAAGCTTTGAAGGTATATCTTTTTTTTTCAAAACTTGCATATAAATTAAGTGATGTGTCTAGATTGGCAGTGATTGGTTATTCAATGGAACAAATTGCCAAACATTTCATGAAAGGGTGAATTAAGTATTATTGCAGTCCATGATTGTAGCAAAATTTTATTACTATAAAAATTTATTTGGTAAGGTAAAGTGATTTAGATTGTTAGAGATGTTGGGGGTAAAATCTCTGGGCTTTCCAGGGAATTTCCTATTGCAAAGTATGAGTGTGTTACAGTTTAAGATAACCTTTTCTTTAGTTTATCAGGTGCAATTGGTTTGTATCATGGCTCTGTTCCTCTAATGCTTTGAGGTACTAATTCGATGAAATCATACGATCTGAAGTAAATAATATTTATATTATTGTGTTAGTTATTAGCATGGATCATTCATTTTTATAATTTTTGATGTTTCAGGCTTTGTGGGAAAGGATTTTGTCGTAAAGAACATGCTCAAAGGCATATGAGTTTGCATGTTGGTGAGAAACCTTTTCGATGTGATATCTGCCTGAAATTGTTTACAAGGAAAGAGCATCTTGCTAGGCATAAACGCTGCCACCATCCGGAAGGCTTTCTTTTATCTGAGGAATCCACAAAAACAAGTGTAGCTACTGTGAAAGAAGAGCCAAAAGAGGTAATGTTGATACCCATGAAGAAGTAAACTCTAGCACAGAGAGAAAAGTCAGTGAGATTTTATTGACCCTTTGCATGGTTTTTTATTTCTTAATGGGGGGAATATTTAACTTTGTGTTAGATATCTCAGGATCAAAGAATTAGTGGACAGCTTAGGGATTTTTAGTATTACCAGATTAAGGAATAAAGCTGTAAAATTTCCTACTAATACTTTTGGTTACACTTGATGAATAACTCTCATTATTACATATCACAGATTATTTCTTAGATAATTTGTTTTAGTTTTATGATTCAGAGAACTGGGATATTTATATTACATTCTTCTTGGTAGGTAGCACTAGTGCTTTTATTTTGTGGCCTTAATTCTTCACCTGTCTCATTTTACTCATAATAAAGATTGTTAGAATTAATGTTAATCAATACAATCCAAAGAAGGGTATTGACTTTGTGATTGGATGCCTTCTGGAGAAATAATGGTGACTTCTATGCCTTATGTTGGTTATTTTTATTGTGTTATAAATTTCAAAAATTACTTTTCATCATCACTATCTTTGCATCATCTTACACAAGTTTCTTTGTGCCCTGGTAAAGTCTTCAAATTGCTCTAAAGAACATGCATTTCCATATTGAACCAAATCTTTAATAAAGCATAGATGGCAGTAAAAATTTGTCCCTCATTTGTTTTCCTGGGACAATCTCTCTGATCAGCCTAGTATTGAAAATAGTTGCAGTTTTATTTACTTATTACAGTAGTTATCACCTTCCAATTTTTTATTCTATATTGATAATTTATGATGTTCATTACTTATATAGCATAGCTTTGAATCTGTAGTTCGTAGTTCACCATGTAGTACTGTTAATGAAAAATTATGCAGTGGTATTTTTAATCTTTTGTTTTGTATTTACTGTGATTTTATGTTCTTCTGTTTAGTTTTTCTTCTTTATGTGGGTGTTATTAATGGCTAGTATTTGATGTATTATTTACTCTCATCTTACTGATTATAGGCAGCAGAAATCAACAAGACTGGTGTAACATCACGCCTTCGTCAGAGGAATACTGCCTCCAAGAATACTGGTCAGAAGGTTTTAAAGGAGCAAGCACAAAGTCAATCTTCCAGAAATACTAAGAAGATATATCAGTGTGAGATCTGCATTAGGCCTTTTTCTCGGAGGGAGCATCTGGTACGCCACAGACGCAGTCACTTTCGAGAACAAATTAAAGCGACTTCTCTTGCCATGGCCACGGCGAGACACCAACTTATGATGCACAATCAAACGCAAATTGAAGCTTTCCCAGACATTGTTGATGGTATGGAGGATTCTGGGAGATCTTCCCATTCATGTCGCTTTTGTACTCAGACTTTTTCCTGCAAAGAGCAATTGGATAGGCACACCAGTCGAATGCATCCATTGGCAGAGGCAGTATCTGCAATGTCTCCTCCTTCACCTCTAGATGACTCGCAGCCTGAAGACTTCAGTGTTACGAATCAAAATTCAGTGCCATCACCATCACCTCCTCATCTAGTATCGGAACATTCCCAAATAGAATTGATTGATAAGGTGCCTGCAAAAAAACGATCTTACTGCTGCATTCTTTGTCCACAAACCTTCTCCAGGAAAGAGAATCTTGAGAGGCATCTAAAAGGTGTCCATGCTGGATTGAAACCTTATGCCTGTAATATTTGTGGTAAGAGGTATGTATCACATGAAATATTTTACTTAGAATAATCATGTTCACACAAAATTTAAACATTTTTATAGAATTCCTTACAATCATAAAGTGTTCAGTGGAGAATGTCTGTTAAGTTAATGCTGAAAATCATTCATGGAATGATGGTTAGAAGTTAGGTTGAGGGTATTTAATAAATTTAGAAAAAGTATTTTCTGGGAAGATGTGATAAGTATTATAATGTATAGCTCCTTTATTGTTGTGCTATCTGAAAGTATGAATGTAAACTAGAGATAGTCATGTAACAAGTTATTTTAAGTCTCATTTTTACTTTGGATTATGTGCAAAAGTATAAATCATTAAAAATGATGTAATCAATAAGAGACAGCAAAGAAAAATGGAGAAGTCGATCCTTTGCTTATAGACTCAGTCATATGATTTCTAGGTATGATTGTAGTTATTGAAATAAAGTGAAGCTTTACCAACTGTAAGAATTGAGAGACAATAATAAAAGTCTCTAGTTAATGAATCTTTAAACATGTAACTGATCTAACTTCTAATTTTACTACGGATTGTATGTTTTAACAAAATTTTATATAATGCAAGAAGTCCGAGCAAATCTCCTAAAAAAATTTATGTGCATATTGTACCTATTTATACAAGTGTAACTTAGATTATTAAAGCATTGATCTTGACCTTTATTTCAAGGTTTGGGCGTGCTGAACAGTGCAGAAGGCATGAAAACCGTCATCAGACACATGAAGGTATTTTAGATGCAGAAAACAACAACCTAGGCCAATTGAAAGAACATGGTGGACCTTCTGCTGAGCCAGTGAAAGGGAATTCAATGTATGAAAGATTAGGCAATGGATCAGACAGGGTGGCTGTGGAATCAGATAATCAAAGGGAAGAGGCTGTGATTCGTAGCAATGTTCATGAGAAATCCAAGCGCTCCAAATCAAAAGTGGCTGCTAAGGATGAATCATCAAAACGTGGTCATCGTTCTAAAAAAATCAAATCTTACTCATGTCAGGAATGTGGGAGTATTTTTTCAAAAAAGAGGCATGTTACAAAGCATAAATGTACACATTCTAATGATGGTGCAGTTTCTAAATGAATTTTATAGCATTCAAAATGTTTCAGAATAATTCCTTAATGTTATGATAAGGTTGTTGAAAGTAGTGTATGAAAGAAATTAATGTTTTTTCTATTTAGAAATTTTGCATTTGTAAAATGCTATCAAGCAAGACAGTTGCATCATTACTGTTTCGCAAAGGAAAAGCATATTCATTGTTAAAACTTCTGAGTTGTATTGATATTAGAGTATAATAGATTTATTTGTTAAGGATATGTGATACATGTTTTTTTCAAAAATTATTGGTTAAATTTATATGCCATAAAAATCAAAAGTAACTAGGCTGTTTTATAAACATATTAGAACATTATGTGCAATGATATCGCCAGTATATTTATGAAATGAAATTTATAACAAATTGTTATTAACAGTAATCCAATATTTAATAAATTCCAAATTCATGTAAGACATTCAATAAAAGAAACAAAGGTTGAGCGTGAGTGAACTCTTGTGTACATGGAACTGTTGTGATTTTGGTAATGTTGAAAAAGTTTGCTATATCTCTTGCATATTCTGTGACAAAGTCATACAGTGACTGCATTTTTAAACAATTGAGTACTTCCTAACATTGTTTGGATTAGAATATTTCTCATTTTAACATATACTTTGAGTATATTTGTAAAATGCTATCCAGTGAGCCTTTTTATCGCAATTTATGGAGGAAAATTAATCTGGATTCAAGATTCAATTGAAAGGAAATATTTGTGATTTTTCTCTTTTATTTTGTTCTCCTTTATGATGTTATTCTTTTGATATGTGGTGACTTGTTATCTTGAAGGCAATAATTAATTACTTTCTGTTTTTTAAATTTCAGTTGTAACAAAAATAGGTTTGGCAACTGCATTCATTTCTTTTCAAAAGCAGTATTTTGTTTTAACATGTTATGGAGTGTGATGATGATAATAAATTTTTGGTGCTATTTTCTGGTATATATCCAAAAATTGGAAATGAAAGCTAATCAAATATTTAGATTTAGAGAAAATAATCAATTTTCCATTTAACTTAGAAATTAAATCTATGATGTATCACAAAAATCCTGAAATGCTTTACCAAGTCCATAAATTTAATGTTTAAACTCTAAAGGAATTGCATTTGTTATTTGATCTGAATTCTGATCCTCTTGTTTTTATATTGGAGAGGGATATTATTGTTGAAGATTGTTATTGATAATGCCTATGATTCTACGAATGGAATTGATTTTTTTGTTTCTTGTTCAAAACTCCATTCCAGAAGTATTTACCACTATTATTTTTAACTGAAACAGTTGTAGGTGTATTGATTCATTTGTGACTTTTATGCAAAGGAAATTTTTTGATGCCCAAAAAAAGATATTTGTCGTTAAGGCAAAATTATTCATATAATAAACTGAGAGTTCTATATATTTAGCCTAGAGTTGACATCACTTGTTATGAATGTTTTGCTGATAATGTACAATACATTTGTATGTTATTGATAAATATTTTTTCATTATTTTGCACATTATATATTGTAAGCCTCTGCTTTGATGTATTGCAGAGGTATTGACTGAGATGTTTATTGTGATGAATGAGCGCAGTAAGGAAATATTATTTCATCTGTTGAATTTTTTGGTATGTCTTTATCAGATGATCCCTGTATTATAAAACCTGAAATGTTGAGTCCAAATGTTTAATTATTTGTTTGAATTTCTGAGTTGTTATAGAGAATTGTTTTTGCTTTTAATGTTGAAATTCTCTAGTATATTCAACATATTGGAGGAAGTGTAACAAAAAGGTTTAATTTTTTAAAGTGTATTTGATATTGTGTAAAAGTATACAGCAACATAAAATAAGGGAAATGTTAAAACTACCTTGTTTCCTTGAGTTGTACCTTGTGTCATGTTTTCAATAAAACGGTAGAGCATTTTCTACTAACCAATTGTTTTAAAACAATTCATCACAAACTAAAATTATAGTTAAAAGAAGCAATGTGTTAAGAAAATGATGAATAAAGTTTGCATTGACTAATTACTTTGCGTTATTTCTTAAGTGAAAGCCATGAAATTCAAGGTTGATAAATACCTCATTTTCTATAGGAAATCTAATTTATGATCTCAAGTACTTACGCACCTAACTCTCAATTTTCAAGGTGGATTATTTTGGTAAAACTGCTATAGAAATGAAGATTTTAAGTATAAATGAATAATTATAATAAAACATCTTGATTATGTTGAGATGGGACTATAAGTGGATAAATTGAGACATTTGTTTATATGTAAGAGGATGAATCCTTAGAAAGTTTGCTACAAAGTATACATGTGGTGAACTCGTTCCTATTGACTTTTGTATTTAATGTAATAAAACAATAGAAAAATGGATCATTTCATCATGAAAGATAATGATATTAATTTACTTTGCCTTTCTCAACTACTATTACATCCTTTCTTTTTTTAAATCTGATCCTTGTTGTCTCTTGTTTTCTCCAACAATTATTTAAGTTCTTTTTCTACTGGTGTTGCTAATTTATAAAAGAGAATTTTATCTGATACAAACAACCTACAACAATTTGAAGGGTTTTAACTTTTTTACATTTAAGTATCTAATGAATGACTACAAAAGAATAGAAGCTTTTGAAATGTAGGTATAGAGGAAGATGATGGACAGACAAGATCAATTAGCTCAAGAGATCAGGTGAAGAGGAATGAATTAATGCATAAACTTTTTTAAGGCGAGGTTAGGCCAGACTGACCTCTCTTTCACCTAACCTCAGTTGTCATAGCATAAGTTAAACTTAATATTTAGAGTTAAAAGAAGAAATGCAATGAGAACATAAAAAGATTTGGGTTTGTGGGGAAAAATCTTCTCAACTGAAGGTTGAAGAAGACAAAAATCCCATTGTAGAGGATAGGATGTCTGGGAAGATGGCACTAAAAAAGGATAGAATAGGCTGGGAAGATGGCACCTAGGACCTGCAAAAGCAGACTACTAAAGATGTTGATTTGGTGGAATTAAAAATTGAAACTTATCATTGCACAAAACAAAAACTTGGTGCAATTCATTAAAAGTGCTGAACCAAAACTACACTAATCAAGTACCATAGATATTGAGGGTTAGGTATACTTTCTACTTCTATTAACCCTTTTTTTATTGTGTGTAGCTAATGTTTTTTTTTGTGTGAAAGAAAGAATTCTAAAATAAAAGCTATCAAAAGTATGCTCACAGCAGTCTTCTGAATGAACTTACTAGGAATGGTCATTGCATTGAAAGAAGAAAAGTCTCAGCCCTAATTCTAAATATAAATGCTCATTAGGTAGCTATCTATGAGTGAGAAAGAAGGATACAACTTCTTCAGGGCAAAGCACACATTTTAAAGGCATGTGAATAAAAGTATTACTTTTAAGATGTGTGTAAAATTCCATGAAGTCATGCTTGAATTTATTTCTTCAAGCTGCATTTAAAAGCATTAAATAAAAGATCTGGAGTGATATTTTGTAATGCTGCATTTAAAAATACTAAGAAAAACTGTACAGACAATTTTTTAATTTCAAAATTATAAATTTGAAAGTTTTCCTCCCCCATGTTAATATGCCATCTATTGCTCTGAAAATATTTGTATTTTAGTGCTACAAAGTTTTTAGAAAATAAGACTGTTGTGAAATGAGATTAATATGCATTGATGAATCTAGTCTATAAATACACAAATTCTGCATAGAGGAAATTTAATGTTGGTAAAATATGAATTGATCTTAATTTTGGGACTGCCATACATTTATAGCCAGTCCTTGATACTCACTTCATTCCATGGTTGTACGTAGACGGGGCACTGAAAATATAATTGGAAAGGATTTCTGAATACCAACTGAAATCTTTTGTAAATGAAAATTTGATAAGGTATGCATATATTGAAAGAAAGGGATGATAATATCATCAGAAGAAATAAACCAAATTAAAGCCATATGACCTTGCATACTTGCATATTCATCTTTGGTGGCTAGAGCTGAGAAAATCTGAGAGAAAAATCAGGCTTACCATTAATCAAGTCCCTTGTGAGCAACCACTATACATGGATATTCAACCAATGAAAATTGAGGCATGATAAAAAATTGGCCTTCCCATTGACTTTATTTTGAGGGACAGATTTTTCTACTTCCAGAGGGAATCATCTTCACCAGGTGATTAAGAGGCTCAGTATCATGAATTGGATAGGGCAAAGAGGAAACCCATGTGTAATTCAAAAAAGGGACATATATTCCAAATAAAAATGATTTTGATTTCATATGCTAGATACATAGCTGTGGTACCACAGCCAGTTCTAGCAGGTGTGCTGCATGCACTATGGTGGCTCAATTTGGAGCAGCCAGGGCCTCTACCCTTAAAATTAAGTACCCTGTATATTTGGGTTGCCATTTGAGTTCAGCTAAGATTCTTTAGGGATGGGAGGGATCAGAATTTCTCACAGTTGGTGCAGTATGTGCAAAGAACTCTACGCAAATTATGTTAGCAAATATTTCCTGATTTTTCACATTGTCCTTCAATGCATAGATTTTCAAGAGCAAGCTGGCATGAATGGCCAATTTTATAGCATAAAAACAGGAGAGCAGTCAGCATGAGGCTGGAACATGATCTATCACTTTTAAGTCTCCAGCAGAGATGGTATTACTTGGGGACCATGTCATTGATCTTAACCCCAAACCCTGCAGGGAAAAACAGGAAATTGCTCCCTTTTCAGGGTGAGAAGAGAGAGTATTGATTAAGCCAGTGTTTCCCAAACTTTTTCATGCTACTGCCCCCTTGAATCCATACCACTGCCCCCCAAACATGAAAATCTATGAAAATTACTATCTGTATGGCCATAGCTGAAGAAAGATAAAAAAGGAATTAAACACTGGGATGATCAAATATTCACCAAACCAAAATATTCACCAAATTTATGTGACAATTTTCTGATGATGTATTGATGCTATAAATCCAGTAAAACTCTATTGAGGAAGAAAGACGACAGGCAATAGGATAAAATTCTTTTTTGTCTAGCGCCCCTCTAGATTAGATCAGCACCCCTAGGGGACCAGAATTGCCCACTTTGGGAATCAGTGGATCAAGCTAATAAATGACAGCAGATGAAATGGGTGAGTAACATATTGAAATGAGAAGGATAGATAAAAAAAGTAATTGAAGGTGAAATGCATGGGGAAAGAATGAGGGAAAGATGCAGAGAGGTTTGATGATATAAGGGTGGGATAAGTTATTGAGAAATAA
Source organism: Ladona fulva (assembly GCA_000376725.2). Lineage (NCBI taxonomy): Eukaryota > Metazoa > Arthropoda > Insecta > Odonata > Libellulidae > Ladona > Ladona fulva. The sequence goes on along the minus strand of KZ308940.1, from coordinate 82,186 downwards.
AAAAAGAGGAAAACAAAGACTAAGGAGTGCAGGGCACATGAACCCACCATAAGGTAGAAAACTAATGATGGTGGCATAATGTTCCATGTGATTGTTAAAAATTGAGATACTTGAACATTGGTTAAGAAAAGCATCTTCTTCATTAATTTACATTGTGTTTTCTTCTTCCTCATCTAGATGAGAGACTCCCATGAAATTCTTTCCATTGGTTCTGTTTCTTTTGACAGAAGTAATAAGTTTCTCCAGAAAGCGGCTTCCAAGCATCGATTACTTCTTTGATTGAGTGAACAAAGGGTTTCAAAATTGATTATAAATTCTTCACTTTGAAATGGAAGATCAAAAATTTCAAAAATGATATTGAGAGTGGTTCATAGCTATCATCGCTTACGAGAGAATCTTTTCATGTTATTTTTCAAGGAATTTTATATTTAAAAGCAAATAAAGCTAATTCGAATTTCTAGACTGTCATTATGTAATGAAAATGAGTTACTAGATGAATAGCAAATGAAAGAAATAAATTTACCTAACATACATATTGTTCAATTTTACACTGTTTATCAGTATGGACAGCTTGTAACGGGCTCTCATAGAGATGCTTGACTTAGCACCTCAATGTAAAACGTTATGAAAGCTTTACTTTTTCATTTTTCGTTACAGATGGTGGAGGAGAAAACAACATACAACATCAAATAACTAATGAATAGGCATCCAAACATCTGTATGCTTTGCTTGCCCCATTTGCTTTGTGATAATAAAAATACACAGCATGTGCCTTTCATTGTTTATTAACATAACAGTATTATAAAGCTCATACATACGGCTGATGAAGGAAATTAGATAGGGTGAACCAATTACTGTCCTTAGAATACCATTACTATTAGACTTGACCTGACTTGTGACCCAGACTTGGAATAAGAAGAGATTAGGAAGAGGAATTTTGAAAACTTCAGGGTTGACCTACCCTTGATCAAGTTCCTAAATAAAACAAAGAAATTCCAAGCATTCAAGTAAGAATAAATTGCTCAAGCTCTTGACTATTTATCTGTTCTGAATAATAGGGTAAAAGTAAATAAAATATTGAATTTAAATCAGGAATCGTTTTCAGAAAGGCTAAAACCCAATAACTCCGGTAGATCATTGTGAAAAAAACTAAATCAGTAACATAAGAGTTACTGAAGAATTAGTTGTGAAGATGACTCACACATTACAAGATTAATTGCGTAGCATTTATCCTGGTAAAGAATTATATTCGAAATAAGGGATATCCCAACAAAACCTTTGCAGGTTTCGATAAAGAAATGCCATTTTATAGTTTAACTCATCATTTATCGTTAATATTTGAGCAGTTAAACTTGGATTAAAGAATTATAACTTTTGATTGCAGAATATGAAAGTAAGTGATTAATTTGAACCCGAAGATTACAAAAGAAGCGTGAAGTCACACTGGGACAAGAATAACGCCATTACGCTGTGGTATTACTTATATACTCTCTGCCTGCTAATTAGAATTACTTCCTGTAATTGCATCCATTAGAATGTGCAATGCAGGGTATGTCTGGGCTACGCATTTTTGTTAGAACGTTTGAATTTCGCGTTTTCAATTTTTACAGCGCGGGTGAAATGGGGTGAAAGCAGACTATAGACCGCCAAAACTCAAATGAAGAAGCAAGGATCCCACACAAGATTCCATCTTTGGTTATACAAAATTGACATTGTAAACGAATGGATCACCAACCTGGTGTCTCGAAGAGGTGAGTTAGCGAACAATAGTAGTGAACAACAAACTCAAAATAATCATGCTTACTACTTCCAGTAGAAACTGTGACGTTCATTAACAACGTTACGTTAACAACATAATTTCGTAATCTACCCATCAGAATATTTGTAGTAGTTTGCTCTTTGAGTGGAGAATTCATTTCAGACTAATATATGTCAGAAATTGAAGTGCATGAAGACGATGTGTATTTAGGATCACAATATTTCCGTAGCCATGGGCTGCGTAAGCTTATGCTTTCAAAAGAATACCCTGATATGTCGAAATTGGCTAGAGTTATAATGGGACAAGAAGAAAACATCAGGTAGGGAATCAGCTTTTCAAATTCAAGACACTGGAGTTTTTTGTAGTCACCTTGCCATACACACAAAAGATTTCATCTGGGATTCTCTTCTAAGTTTATCCGGCTCAGAGTTATGATTTTAATTTGATTATCTCCTTACCTACAGAAAAAAAACTTACCAAAGAGCACTCTTTACATTTTCAAGCCCAGTTCTTCTTTGGACTAGAAATTCAAATAATTGAGTTCATCTTTTATCATATGATTCATTTTACTATACTTATTCATTGAAAGAGCAATTCCATTATGAATAGGAGTACATTTTATCATTCCCCACCAAAGTTTTACAAGTCAATTTCTCAAATATCAACGACAAAGCAACTTACTTGGAGATGGTGAGGATATGAAATTTAGGGAATTTGGGTTAGATGTTAAATTTAAGAGATTTTGGAAAAGTTATTTTGGCACTTGTTGAGCCTTCATCAGTTGGTCATTTGATTTATATAATGTTATTATTAGTATGTTCCATAGGAGTTATTAGAGTCAGTAAAAAAATTGATAATTAAGTTGACTTTGTGTTTTCAGGAGAGATCAGTTTTTATAATTTCCATGTTTCAAGCATTGGTGAGATTCATTTTAGTGGAATCTATTCATAAATTACTGAAATAATTTAACATTATTCATTGATTGAAAATTAACTGCAATTTAGCTTACCTTAAATATTTCAGGCTAATTTATGAGATTTTGGAGTATGATCAAACTTCAGGAAACATTTCAAAGAAATTTCAGAGAGAAAATATATTTGAAATATTTTCATAATTTTATGAGAAAATATCTTGTATAATTAGCCATAAATTTTCTCAACAAGCTCATAGATTTTTGCAAAAATTATAGTTTGTTCTTTTACTCTATGTAAACTGAAAACTTACCTTTTGTTGAATGTTGAAAGTTTGCATTGAAGTTGATAGATAAGCATTATTATTGGATTTAGTTTGAGAAAGGCTTATTCTTTGAGAAGCTACCTTACTATTGAAGGAAATATTTATGAAGGGATTGATGTAACAGCTTTGTATAATGTTTGTGAGGGTGCATCTCTTATAGAATAGTTCAAAATAATATGCTTTGATACTTGATCTTATGACATGGAATAAAAGTACTTGGGTTTCTCATTGCCTTGGCAAATTCATGTCTCCAGGGCTTTTATAATGACTTTTTCTCATACTTGGTAAAATTGTTGTTCCTGCTTCCATACCCTGATAAATGGGATATTTTTCATTTTTCTTTTGGTACAGAATAGAGAAAAATGTATATTTCATTTACTTTTGTCTCGGTATTGCTCATGGCTGTGATAATATGAAAGCTACTGATGATTGAGTTATGCTAAATAATGGCAATGATTAAGGTCTATCCTTTTTGAATGCTATGAAAAGTGTCGCTAATAGAGTCATTTTGGTTCATTTACCTGGACGTATTCTGCTTATAGCAATCTGTCTCAGTGAGGTAAGCAATGGCATACTACCTCACTCCTCATTTTGCCTAGTTTCCTCATCCCCTCTCTTAAGCTTTTCATAGATGATGGTGGCGGGGATGAGGTTCAAACCAAAAGATGGGCTAAAGACTGTACAGACATGGTAAAATGGCTATACACATCAAAGTTTTAGTATCTTTCAACTGCACTAAACGTATAGCTTTTGAATTCTTATACTCTCTATTGGTTTAATCACATCAGCCTTTTGTCTGTTGTGTAGCTTGGCAATGACCAACATGCCATGGCTATCATACAACTCTTCTGATGTTAGATAAGTTATTTTAGTGGTCGCTTTGTCATCCAAAAAGATTTTCAAAGAGCTTTTTTCCTTTGTAATAAATTCTAGAAATCCCTGTGCAAAGGTATCATCAGTGATGATTAGTTTTTGAACTTGAAAATTATTATAGATTGATATTATGAAGGAGAGGCTATTGTTTATGTATTGTATTGTTTCATTAACAAGCTGCAGATTTGCTGTACTGCATTTAAATCTAAATAAATACAATTATCTCTTTTGCTGAGTAAAACTAGTTTTTCATTTTAACACTTTCATTGCAAGTAAATATGCATAGCATTTTGAGTTTAGGAATGTTTTACGTATAGAGATTTCAAGCAGCAGTAGGGGAGGAATCGTGGGTTCCTTGGTATTGGAATGGTTTATTCTTCTTGCTATTTTAGATTTTGTCATTTTTCTTTCTGGAACTATATTTTCTTTTGTCAACAATATTTGAGTTATGGGATCAACTTGGGTCAGCTATAAGTGAGCAGGTGCTTCTATGCTAAATCACATTTTCAAATAAAGAGATTGTGTAGATATCGAGAATCGAAAGCTCCTGTACTCCTGGTACTTACCTGCTTTGTGCAGTAAATTTCTGGTAAAGGAAAGGAGAGACTTGTTAAGATCATTATTTTACACTAAAGCTTCCCTTTTATTTGGAAACACAAAAAATTGATATTTATTTACATTCTTGGAATAATCCAAGTGAGATTATTTATTTACATTTTGCAATACTTTCAATGAAAATATCTATGAGACTATAGTTACAAGAATGTCTTTCTTTTGACCTGCGCCTGCGCAAGAAGTCAGATTACATAACTTATTTATTCAGTAGTCAAAAATACTAAAATAAGAAACGGTGGTGGTTGCAGAAAGTATACAAAATGATTTATATTCTGATTTCCTTACGAGAAAAACTTTTCTGCTCCAAGCGAAAACACTTTTCAGGAGCCTGCACTTACTTACTTTATAAAGTACTAACAATTAATCCACCAGGAGTTTAAAAAAATGTACAAAAACGGCGATAACATAAAAATTCCCAAAAATGAAACTTTTTCCTTCTTAGAATGTTTTTTACATCTGCAGCATAAATCAACAACTACAAGGAAGAATCTTCTTACCTTCTTCGTGATGATCAAAATAATACCATGTTATTCTGTACACTTCTATTTTTGAATTCTAATCTGTCACAAACATAAATTATGATTCAAATCTTGCTTTTCCTGCGAGAACTTATTCTGTTTTCCCTTCGTTGGACCATTCAGCTGTTATAATGTCGGCATAACCGTTCCCAGTTTAACTATGACCTTACCTGGTAGAAATTGCTCCATCTACTGAACCGTAGAAAACCCTAGTTATTGGTAAATTTCCTGAATTATGGGAGTTAATTCTAAACAAATGATAACTAGCAGCTACTATGAAATGCGGTGTTGTGCTAATGAAAAAATTACAATTATTCATGTAAAGTACTCGGTAACTATAATGAATTTGCTTAACGACACAACCGGTTTTTGATGAAAGCACTGAGATGGGATATCTGCACTATGTTAATCTCTGTCCCGGCCGGATTTTTTCTCTCTATTTCCTTCCACTTGAAGGTTTTAGAGGAAAGCAAAGTCTAATTACCTTACTCATGATGTTGCATGGTTCAGCTAGAATTTGCTAGTTGATGGTTAAGGGTTTTAGAATCAAACCGGCTTTCGGGATCAGGGCCGGATTCCGACTTTCAGCCGCCCTAGGCGGGAGGTTGCCAGCCCCCCTCCACAATCACGCAAATATCGTAATGGTCCGAGGTCCACACTTTCTGGACCATTGAAATTTGAAAACTATCCATAGATATTTTTCTATTATCGATCTATGCATGTTTAATGAGCGATTTTCCTCATAAAATGATTAATTTCAAGTTATTTACGAAAAATAGTCTCTGTAAAATATTTGAATTTGTGGAATGAAACGATGAGAACAACGGGAAATCTCACACCGAATGTCTTGGTAGTGTTGCTTTCCTCCTTCCACTTGAGATATTAAGTTTGTAAAAGGCCGCTTTTTAATCTGAAACGCATTGAGCCGCTGCTGTGTTTTATGAAGTTTCTATGTTTTTTTTTAAATATATTCCACCAAATGACTGACTTTGCAACGAGATTTATTTATTTTATATTTACTAAGTAGGTGAGAAAGAGGTGCGCCACTCTATTTACAAAGAGCATTAGACCGCCCCACTATAGTGAGCGCCCTTAGGTGGCTGCCTTTTTTGTTACCATCTGAAATTCGATGACGACTTTATGGACGGGAGCTGTTTTCAGGCTATCGAAAGGGAATAATTTTTACTGAAAATGTAATCCTAACAGATAACACATGTTTTTTCCACCAAACTCAGAATTAAAATTTCAATTTAGCGAATACAGATAAATGTATGTTAAGCGAGGAATGGCAACCGAAGGTTCCTTGGACGAAACTGTTGGTTAAGAACATAATTAATTTTAGCATTATTTTTATCCTTTGCAAAAACAATTTTTCAATTGCATTCACCAATAACACCTCAGTTCAAGTTCGGCTTAAACATTTCGGACGTGAGGCAGGCGGTTTTCATTTTCAATTTTACACTCCAATTTTGAACGTAGTTGTTAAATTGACGCAATATGGCCAGTTAAATAGTAAAACAGATCAATTCCGAAATTTTATGTCGAGATGAAATATATGAATGCGAAAGAATGCGATCGTATTCGAATCACTTCCATCTTGTCCATCATCGCTCATCGCACAATGAGTTCTATCGATTTAATGTCACGTGGTTACAACGTCACTTTTTTACTCTCGTAGAAACCTTTTTACGTTCTCTTCAAAGGTGTGCATACCCATATCGCGGGATTTCCTTCGAGTCTACCAAATACCTGACGCTTTGGACATGCGTCTTGCGAAGGTTCACGTCATACCCTCCAGACGTCAGAGGACCGTCTCTGGCCTCTGCATGTCCGAACTCGCCATCGCGGTCTCGAACCCGGTACTCGAAGTGGTATTTTCCTTGCGATGGATTCTGCTTCTGCACAACTCCTGACGTTGGTTGATCCGCGACGAAGGCCTCTCCCAGTCGAATGTTCTGAAAGAATCGAATTGGAAGTTGTCAAAACCTTCAGCTTGTTTTATTAAGGGAACTTTTCAATAAGGGGCGCCCTAGTGTGACTCAAGAAAGTTCTCGGTGTGTTGCATGATTTTCAGTGATACTTGATATATGTTAAGTTATACCAAATATGCGATGTGCGAAGTAGTTTATCTTTTAGAGGAAATTCGAGGCGATTTATTTAAAATTTTTATTCTACGTTTGATTCTATTTTTTCATAAATTGGTGTGCTAACTGCGGTTTGAACAATGAGAAGGGTAACGGAGATGGACTGAAGAGATCTAAAAGAAGAATAATGGGATGTTTAAAGTAAAGATGGAGATTGTTTACAAAGAACAAATGAGGAGATAGAGGTAATTACAAAATAATCACATCATAAGAAAGGCAGTAGCATTAACAAATAATATGCGTAGATGATGTCTAAAGAAAGGATACTAGTAGGAAACCAAATGATCTTCGAAAAGATATATTCTGAATGAAGGAAATGGTAAAAAGATGTTGTAACTTAATATCTAAGGATCTTGAAAGTTGGAAGGTGGACAAATATTACTTTAGATTGAAAAGCGTGAAGGTTTTCAAAGAGAGGATTTTCAAGCTTTTCCTAAGTTTCAGAGCCAATTGATGATTGTACTGATGGTGTACGAACTGAAACGAACGGACATTTGGCATAGTGTGGAAAAAGGATGAGTATTGACTCAAAGACCGATTCCGTCATGTCGTCGATTTCGAAATAAGGAGTCAAATTGTCGTTTATGCGCTATATTTATTATCGGAGAAAGGTTTTGACTTGTCACCCCGACCTTTAAGTCACTTATTTCCGATTACGATCGAAAATTTTATTCTCCTAACTTTCTATTCGTAGTCCACGAACCACATCGTTTAAAGACTCGTTCTGTCATTAAATCAGAAACGTCCTTGAAACAGCAAAGGAAATTGTTTTTCACCTATGCCAGAAGGCGCAGTTAGGCGTAGTTGTGTAAGGGATCTTTCTCATTTCCTCCAAATATTTCACAATTATTTACATAAGAATTTGATCGAGACTTTTAAGGCGTTGGTTGTTGGATAGCTCAGATTGTTTTCTAAAATGCCACCATCATTATGGTACGCGTTTTCATTCTAGAAAAGGGCTGAAATTCTTTTCACCGCGGAGGAATTTTGTGGCCATGCCTGATTATAGTTGAAATTCTGCTTATATTCCATTAGTCACTAGAAAAGTTTGTTTATGTTAGAATTTAATTTTCTATTCTACTGATTTATCTTAAATTTGCCTTTCGACTGTTCCAAAATTCCACTATTCACTTGAGCTTCCTAATGCTGTTGTTTTAAAATCTGATATTTCTTTTGACTACGAGAGGGAATTTGTGTTTCTTAAGTATTATTGATTGAGAAACTGAGCTCAAAAATTTATATTTCTGTTACTTAATGCTTAATGTCTAAATGAAAATTGCAGTAACGAAGTATTCGTAATAGTCTAATGAGAGCCTCAATAGATTTGCTACTGTTCTGATTACATTTTTCCCATTCCTGGTTTCTAGTCTTTTCCTTTCATCATCTTTGAGTTATGAAAATTGGTATCGATGTATCGCAAGTTTTAAATACTTAGAGTAATGTTTCTCTATAAATAATCTGTATCTTGATCTCTGTTTGTCATTGAGGAAATGGGCACAATCCCATTCGGAATTCGATATGAAATTGGAAATTTATCGGCACTATCCCATTTGGTTTGATTATTCCCTTACTTTGCTGCCTTCAGCTCCTGCCTACTTTTTATTTATTCTTTACTCATGCATCAAATGGAAAGATTTTCCTGTTAATTTCTCTTTCTTTCGGTTAGTATTTTTACTGGACAGTTTTTGATTCTCTTACATATCCTCTTGCTATTCTTTTGTACTCGTTTCCGCTCTTTGAATCCTTGTGTTCCCAACTATATCTGTTGAATTTTCATTAGATATACTTTAAGGACATTCATGCCTATTGACTTTGAGCATAAAAAATATTTTGCACGATATAATTTGCAGCCTTATTTTCTTGGTGAAAATCAGAGAAAAATAGGAAACAAGGTCACAGAAATAAAGAAAATAAAAGGATGTTTAGAACCGGTTCATAAAAATGAAAAAGAATTTTTTATTTATGATAAATTTTTGAAGTGGAATTCGGAAATATTAAAACTTTCAGAGACATGCTTATGATATGAATGAATCAAATATCCTTAACTAACAGTTTAACTAATAATTTACCGAGTAAAATTTCAATAATGAATAACTGTTGGGGGAATATGAACACTTCCTGTGCTTCTGAACCTTTTGAAAACACAATAAATTCACGGAGTCTCAAGAAATTCAAGAGTTCAAGAAATTCGAAGTCTAACGTGACTGGGACTCTAACCCAGACCTTCTACGTACTTAGCTAATTAAGCTGTCACGCAGAGCGATTTCACGACATTTTAGGGAAGTTTTGTATACAGAGGGACAAAATGTGTTGGCAATATCTGGGTTCGAATCCCAGTCATTTAATACTTTTTCCAATAAGTTTATTCCTTGGGTCTTCTCTGGCATACGTGAGTGGTCTACTGCGCAAATTGTTCATAAATATCTTTCCATGATCAAGCAAAGCCAAAACATTACGCTTTCAAATTCAACGACAAAATTAAAAAAATGACTGAATCTGAATGATGATACTTTGTCACCGACGATTCTTAATGATAGATGGTCCTTATTTTGAAGCGCAAATGCTTAAGTTTTACATTACGAAAGATCAAAGTATGGCGATTACGAAATTGTATAAAATGCAGGAATTGTACTTCAATTTCTTAAGGCCTATTTGTAAAAATCATCGATGATTCAACCCGAAATATCTCGCAATCGATTCACTTGGCTCCTTGTCACTCTCCGCGTTCTCATTTTCAACAGAATCCCTTGTTCTCTTTACGTTCTTGAGGACATTTCATCGTCCCCGAAACTTTCTCCGCCTTCGCGTCAATATCGTCACTCTCGGACTCGAAGATACGTCTTCGAATTACTCTCAAGGGGCATAAGTTTGGGTCGAGACATCCTTGTTGCTGGTAGTTGGCGTAACTGGTGAAATGGGGTCGCTCCATGCCTATCTTGTCTCATTTTCTCAGATTATGAAAGTTTCTCACGGATTCTGTGTGACAATCTCTCTTAAGTCCCCCTCCAACAGTTCTTCCTTATACACTCTTTAAATATATAGATGTATACAAAAATTCATCTTTGTATCAGGAAAAATTGGGACTTATTAGTCCTGTCTCACGTTTAATCCATTTTTAAGGAATTGAATATTTTAATAAAATGCGGATGTTAACAAATAGGACACAATACACAAATAAGGTACAAAACTATAATGCATAACAAATATACAAACATACTAAAATACTATGTAAATTATTTTACAAATATAAGATTAAAAATACTACGCGTACGTTTGTATAATTCAGATGGTAGGTGTAGGTATGTATGATTTAGATGTGCGCCAATAGATGTCAAGCGAGCTGCTATATACGTTCACCACTAACTGACAAATGGCTCAGCCGTATGGATTTATTAAAATACAAGTATCATTTTTCAAAAATAAAGAATTATTTAATAATTCTAACAAATTTTCAAGGAGATTTTTTTAGATTATTTATTAGGGAGCTCCCAAACCTTACATTATTTTTTAAGATATCGTTTTGATTATTTAGACTGTTTTTGCAAGCTTTTCAACTTGAATACAAATAAAATTGACTTAAGAAAAAGGTAAGAAAGGATAAGCTTGTTAGGTTAAAACATTGTGAATAGCAGATGATCACCTACTAAAGGAAGGTGAAAGATGGGACCAAAAAAGAAAACTGAAAAGATACGAAATATCATTACCAATAAAAATAATAAACAAATTATCGCAACAAATAAAAAATTCTTAAAACAAGTGATTCATGGTCTCAGAATTTTAGGTATAACTTATAAAATCAAAAATGAAATAGTAAAAGAAAATAATTATTTTAATATTACGTATAATGAGTGTATGAACTAAGTAAGTTCTAGTTGCGTGCAAAAGTAAATCGGAGAAGCCTGTTGATGTCTCGACTATTCTTTATTGACATTCCATCACTGAATCTACTAATCCAAAATATCCCTTTGCGTGCAAATGCCTTCATTCGCGGATAACTTTTCTTTTCTTTCCATCATTGTTGGCTTTGTGTCCGTCATTTTCCCAGCATCTTTTCCTCTCTGGAATTCTTTGGCAATCCATCCCTTCCGCTTCCTCTTCCTATATTTCATTTCTGATGCCAAATATCTTTCCTCCCCCGCCATCCCTCATACCTCCTCATCACTTTTCCTACTAATACAGCTTACTTTCTCTAATCTACGCCAAATTCAGATCTCAGACGCCAAATTTCCCACATTTTCTCCTTCTTCAGTGTCTTCGGGTTCATTTATATACAATAGGAGTGTTACATCAGGATAATATTTAAATTTAGGAATCTGAGGAGATCACAGCCGTTGTAACTGCGGTTTAATCTCTCAGGAAAAGTCAAGAACGTGGCATCAAGTATTTCTATATTGTTGGGTACATCAGAATTTAAATATCGAGGCATATTTTAGTTTACCCTTCCCTTTTGAAAATTCGGTTCATTTTTTGAAATTTTTTCAAATCAAATCCGAAAATGGTTCCTTTATTATAACATTACAGAATAAAATTAAATCGTGCGTTGTTACATTTTTAATTTTAATTAGTTTTAAGCAAAGTTGACTAATGATTCTTAGTGCAATTGATCGCTGTGCTCGTATGGTAATTGACATTCTAAACAAATTCTACTGAAATTTAAAAAAATTCATAATCGCAGAAACTTTGCGCCGAATACAGATTTTTAAAAGCTGATTACCTCTATTTTGTCCCTTCCAAATCATTTAAAATAAACTCACTTTTTATTTATAACTTCAAAGGTTACTGCGTACATATTTATTTACCGGGAATAATTCACTACATTCCATTCAGTGATAACATTATTATAATATCACTAGGTTTATAGGTGTGCTTGTCAAAATCAGCTAGACATATTTTAAAATAATATGCTGTGACATAATTTTAATTAAGTTAATTAAGTTTACGCATTTTAAGTCTTGGAAATATGAATATCCATCTACAGCAACATCTGCAAAAATAGTCTGCAAACAGCCTATCGGTGTGTGGCAGGGGGTGTAAACACCTAGCATTAGTGTTACCTCTTTAGCTTATTGTTGTCGCGTATCGTTCGCGGAAAGAATGAGTCCATAAAACTTTATCTTATTTTACACTCATTGTCTAATATTTATTCCTTCCATAACCTCGATGATACAAAATAAGGGCATTCCTCTATAACATTGGAAATAGTAAATCGGCCCCAAATTCATATCTTTGACTGATTACATATGCCCCTGCAAAAGTCCATCCTGTTTAGTTCGAATGTGATTTAGATTGCACCATAATTGGCGAAGTTAGTCGAAGCCTTCAGATTTGATATCAGGTCTTAATCTAACGCAAATTTAGTTGTGGATAGACTCTTCATAGTTCTCTTGCCAGGATTGGTGTAAGCAAGCTTTATTTATAGTTTTTGCAAGGGTTTACTCGTTAAAGTCAAAGTATGTTTGCGTGGTCATTTCATGTATCTCCACATGCATTTCATTTGGCTTACCCTACAGTTTAATGACGCAGAATAACGTCGCAATATATTCTTACAGTGTTTGTGAGAGCCAAATCGCGATTCTTTCACTTGAGGACGGGCATAGAGCATCGAAAGTTTCAATCGCACAAAAGTTTTCCAAGTCTGCAATTACATAATAATTACGTTATATGGCGAATCTTTCATGCTATTTCGAAGACAACGTGACATGGGATTATTCAAGTAAAACCTCTCTCTCTCTCGCTTCACCAATTCCATCAACGTGGTCTTCCGCGATGTGAATGTGAAATATGAATGACCGCCGAGTTACTTTTTTTTTGGAACGCGTTGCTGCTCTTACTTTCCAAAACATAGCTGCTTATTGGAGGAGAGTGCTTTTACTTCGCCACGAGCTCTTCCGCGTCAACATTTGAAGTTTCTCGCGGGATCAGCACGATTGACTCGTCTTTATTAGTTCTTTACTCTTCCGGCAGATGGACATCTAGTGTCCTCTTCCGGGAGACTTTGTTGACTTCGCTGTCTAAGAGAAGGGTGCGACGCACATTTTTAGAAATTTGAAAGACCTGTTACTGTGGTATACGATAGCCAAACTACTTACGGCATACTTAACTCAAATTACTTATATTACTCATAAATACTTATAAATCCTAAGCATCTGATTTCCTCAATCTTTAATAATAATACTTTTACTCATTATAGGGCTCCCGGTGAGCCAATTTGGTTGCGAATTCGCCTTCGGTAAACACGGTGCGGAGTTCAATTCTCGGTCGGAGTTCACGAGCGAAATGACTTCATCTGTCGAAGCACTTTTAAATTACTGCTATTTGCTAATTCAGAATATATTCAGCTCGAGCTTTTTCAGCTTTTCTAATTATCATATAAAAAACTTCATAGTGGTTCTATTGGCTCCTTTTAACCATTTCCTTCGTTTAATTGCAGAGCTCTTTCATTTTTTCCTGGCATTTCTAGGTCCTTTCCTCCATTAACGCTACACCAGCTTTCTTCATGGAGTTTACTTGAAAACCTTTGGCGTTTTGTATCTTACTCTCGTATACTGATGTTGAAAACGTTATTTAATATCATCCTAACGATTCGGAATTCCTTTAAAAATTTCTCGACCTGACACAGAGATGACGTTCCAATCAGCGAAAATTTATGATCCCTGCCTGGGCGCACGTGTCATTAGTTTGTAAGACAAGTTTCAACTTGTTATCTCAAGCAGTTTGTTTACACGTATTGATGCAGTAGACGTCTTTCGTTTGTGTGAAAATATCTATATACGGCCCTCTCAACTTCTTCATTGGAAGCGAAGCGCTTCCCAGAAAAAAATTTCTTCAAGTTTGGGAACAGATGGAAGTCTGAGGGTGCTAAATCAGGAGAATAGGGGGATGGCCGAGCAAATCGTACCCCAAATCCCGTAGTTTTCCCATCGCCAACGCACCTTTGTGAGCAGGTGCGTTGTCCTGGTGAAAGATGATATTTTCTTCTTCAAGCCAGGCCTTTTCCCGTGAATTTTGGCATCCAGCTAGTCAAGAAGGTTGGAATAATATTCGCCTGTAATTGTTCTGCCTTTTTCAAGGTAACCAATTAACAGGATCCCTTTCGCATCCCAAAACACACTGGCCATGACCTTTCCGGCAGATGCAATCGACTTCGCTTTCTTTGGCGCTGAATCACCGGTTTCCACCCACTCCTTCGACTGCTGTTTCGTTTTTGGCGTGTAGTGGTGGACCCATGTCTCATCCATGGTGACAAATCGCCGCACAAAATCGGCCGGTGCCCTCTAGAATCGGTCCAAACATTGCTGCGAAAATCGCTAGCGCATTTGCTTTTGATCGGCATTCAGTAAATGCGGCACCCACATTGCGCAGAGCTTTCGCATCCCTAATTCTTTGTGCAAGATGTTTCACACCCTTTCTTCCGATATCCCCACGGCCTCAGCTATCTCACTCACCTTCACTCGCCTATCCTACAACACGATATCGTGCACCTTTTCGATGGTTTCCGGTGTGGTTGTGGTTTTTGGGCGTCCTTCACGTGGGTCATCTTCGAGGGATGTGCGACCACGTTTAAATTCAGCTGACCAAATTTTAACGGTTGACATCGAAGGAGCAGTCCCAGTACACTTTTGTCAACTTCGGACGAATTTCCTTAGGGGTTAATCCATCCAAAACGAAGAATTTTATGACCACACGATATTCAAGTTTATCCATTTTAACGAAAAACACGAAAGACGTCTATTGCAACAATACGTGTAAAGAAAATACTTGAGAGAACAAGTTGAAACTTGTCTTATGAACTAATGAGTGCGCCCAGGCAGGGATCATAAATTTTCGCTGATTGGAACGCCATCTCTGAGTCAGGCCGAGACATTTTCACCTTACCCTCGTATGCTCCTCTCAGCTTCTTTAATCCATGTATAGGTCAGATTCAGTTTTCGGAGATAATTGTACTACTCTTCGAGTGATTTTGCTAGAATTCATCTTTAATGCTGTCCCTAGAAGGTAATTATTTTTCTAAATGCGTCTGTGATAGCATAGATATATGTTTATATTATGTTTCTTCCATCTTTATTTGGTCCGAATATTTTTCTTTATATTTTCCTTTAAGCGATTTTTAGCCCTTCAATCACAATGTTCTTATTCAGCGTGTAGTTATTACAAACTTATCCTTATAGACGACCTACTAATTGTCATAGCATTGGTTTCCGTAAAGGAATGCAGAGAGCCGCTGCGGTGAAATTTTAAAAAATTGCCCGCAAAATGCCCCACTTGGTTTTTCTTGCATCTGCGGGATCATATTCATAAGTATATTACATCTCTGGAAAATGGAATGAGTCTAGAAACGACTCATATCTACCATGCTCGTAGGTTGATCGTTTGTATATCACAAAAGAATTGTACAGAACGAGCAGTGTTAAAAATGCTATAATTCAATCTCTGAGGTACATAGATATAGTTTTAATACGTTTCAGTATTTGACGAAACTTCGACTCGATTCGACGTCGTCGAATTTGACGAATTATATAAGAGTAGAAAAATGTTTGAACATATTCAGATAGGAGTGCTAAGAAGTTGAACGCCGTTGGTAAAATTAATCTTCTATGGTAATGTTTGTTGGAACTCCAACATGCAATAAAGTCACAAAGATCGATTCTTCTGTTTTCATAAACTATTAAATGTACGACATTATTATTACGACGTATTTCTCTCGTCATCAGGATTACACGTAGGAGTAACAGTATCGGAACTGAGAAACCTCAGTCGTAATTTTTTGCGAAGTATTTCAATCCATCTTTGGGAGTTTATTTATTGAATATCCTTGATTTCTAAGTTTTACGTGGTTTTTGTACACGACCTTTCTTAAACCGTCAAGTTATAGAACAGGCTTTGCATATAGGTGAACTGTGGGATATTTTAATGTTTTTCACTCTTGCAACGGTAAATTTTATGACGTACAATATTTTAAGCTGAATGAATTTTTCCTCCTCTCCTCTTATTGACATGATTTAAACCCTGTCATTCAATGGATAACCTATCGTTATTGGTTGTTCGGGATATTTTAATTAAAAAGCTGGAGCATTGGACAGATATATTGCTTAATTAACGTTGGAATTAGTGATTGTATTTTAGAATAAGTTGGTTACTAACGATACCAATTTGTTGTAAGTCTAAATCGCAGAATAAAGGATGAACGCTGAATTGTGGGCTGAGATATTAATTTAAATTAAACCCAAATGCTCGCCTATAATAGTTAGTTAAGTAGTTACATGGAAGGGTTAAGTGTGTTGGACTTACCTTAACTTGGACCTAACTTAACTTGGACCAAACCTAACTGAAGAGTTTAGTGTAACATGGAAGGGGTGGCAACTAACCAAATCCCAGAAGTTTTATATTTCTTCAAGGCTCGATTCGTGAAAAATTTGCGAAGCGTTTATATGAGATATCAAGGTACTATAATCGATAAAAACGTAATGGTGTGTAGCTCAGGTCATAGTCTGCATTTTTAATGGCCAACATATCCATATGCAAACAGTATTTCTAATTTAAGTTTAACTAATAAATTTTTACAGGTATTCTCAAGAAAGAATTTAGAATCAGCATTAAATTGAAAAGAGGAGGATTAGTGATACATACCTACATATGTCTATCGCTACGATCGATTTTCGTAATGCGATCGACAATATTTTGTACTTGAGACGAAAATGATTTTCTGCATCTTTGCAAACCTGTCAATGATGGAAATGGAAAGTTATAAGTCATTTAACGGATGTTGAATCGTCAGTCGAGCTGTCGGTAAAACGATGAGTCGGTCAAACGAGTTGTCGGTCAAACGAGTTGTCGGTCAACCGAGGTGTCGGTCGAGTGAGCGTCGGTCAAGCGAGGGTCGGTCAAGTGAGTGTCGGTCAAACGAAGAGCTCCCTTAGAGAATAACAAGGAATTGTTTGCTAGCTCAGCATGTTCATTTTCACCCATCCTTACATTGCTTTTTCTCATTGTGACTCTTGACAAAAGCGTTCATGGTACTTTGAGACAATGTCGTTGACAATTTCGTCAATTTATCAAAAATGTAAGCAGTTTCGAAATTTAATGAGTCTTTGGATGAAGTCTTCACGGGTTTTCCACCAGGTCAAGTAAGCAGTAGCCGACGTTTCGATGGCTAACTCCATCTCCAAACGTCGGCTACTGCTTACTTGACCTGGTGGAAAACCCGTGAAAACTTCATCCATAGCCTACACCAGGAAAGCACCAAATCTTTAATGAGTCTTCTTCATATCCTTGTAACGTTCTGCAACATCCACCAGCAAGTATGGATAGTTATTTCATATGACTAAAATTAAAATCTGCAAAAGAAAGGCGAGTCACATTGTTAATGTATTTAAACCTTCCAATCTCTCAGATATGTTTCACTGCATATATATACGGAGTGTTATAAAATTTGCGTAACGATTTCGCTAAGCTGCTACATATAATTTATAGAAGAGAGTCATGTCTTTTGCAGGATATATTGTACCAATTAACCAAAATTTATAAGGGTGAGGGTTGATAAAATATTTGCTTACTACTCTATTATGAGGGTAAATTAAAAATATGAACATTTTGCTTATGAAAATTCAATGTAAAAGTAGTGGAGGAGAAAAAAAAAATTGAAATTCGGTTACTGGGATAAAATATTTTCTTGATAACGATTTTTATTACGGAATAAAAAACTAAATCAACTCTTTACTCTAAAGTAACTCGCAAACAACTCCTAAAATGCGTTTTCCGAGGTAGAGCTATTTAAATATTCCAAAAATTAATTAAATAACGCTTAAAATCATATGGAAAGGATATGCAGTGTTTAATTAAAAAAATGTTATGGAATAAAAATTTACTGTGTGAAAATTCCACTCTAAATACTTTAAAGTGCACGTTGTGTTTCAAACTATGTCATTTCAGCTTTAGATGATCTTGAAAATTAACTGACGTAGCTCGCATTATGTTGACTGAAATTTTATTTTACCATATACGGAGCTCCTCATAGTAAAGGTTTCCTCTAAAGATTAAAAGGATCTTCTTCTGAAAGTCAAATACAAGTAATCTCGACGCTTAAATCAATCGATTAATGATGATAATCAATTAATTTAATTTATTTTTGGGCTGGGATTTCCAGGAGTATTTTTATTTGCAATTGATCGAATGTCCATCAGCGATCTACAGGTATGTTATCCAGGCCTGCTTAACGAAGTTGTGGTTTATTGTTTCACGTCTTTGGTCATTTGGTGTGTGGAGATAACATTGATATCAGTCACGAAACACTTTCTACAGAAAGTACACTTTCTTCTTACAGATTATTGTGTACTTTCTTCCTCCTGAGTTTAAGATTTACGGAAGTTCTATCTCAATGTGCGGATTCTATGATAGTGGAACGTGCGGCAAATTTCCTTTTGCATATGAAACGGCTTTCTAGCTATTAGTTAGCCCATTAAGCATACAGCATAGAGTGAAAATAACCTCTTTATCAGATGCGCCTTTGGCTCACTCTTTGGACTCCTCCCTCTGCAGATGATCAATGCACAATTTCTCTTCGACGTTTCGGAAAATATGTTCAAAACGGCCCTCTTTTCCTCGCACGTCATCGATGCTTGTCCAAAAAAAGCGCGAGGATCGCCCGGAGACAAGTGAAGATCGAACCGTCTGGAGAATCGCTCGTTAACATCTGTGGTCTGGAGAGAAAGCATCGGTACCTCTTCAGCACCATTCGGAAGGAGTAAACAAGTGGAACGTCAGAAATGAGGGAAAGCTTATTTGTAAGCTGTCGTCAATTTCCGCCGCCAAATTCTCTCTGCCGTTCGGTTTTCGGACTGATTTGATTAACAATTTTGGCGCCGCAAAATTTTCATTTCCGTTTACGCACGGGTGTCTTCCGGTTTCACTCGGAATCGCTCAACCGTTTCCGATGAAACTCGATTTACTTTCGCGGTAACAGCTGTTCAAATTTGGAAATTTGGTTTGATTTGCCTCATTACAAATGGATTGGCGGAATTTCCGGTTCTGTTAACCTTAATTTCAGTACCGATTTTTTTCATTTTTTTTCACCCAATATTTACTTAGAATTTCATTAAAAATGTGGAACATGCGAAATTTTGTTCCTTTGCCATCTCTAACATAGCGTTCCACGAACCCCAGCCGTCTCATATGACCTTTTTTTGGAATTTCATCGTTACCAACATAGATTGATAAGCGAATCTACATGATGTCAATGATGGACAATGATGTGCATCCACAACTATGCTTCAATATTTGCTTCCAGTGCGTAGCAATGAATGTACATACGTACATAACGCTCTGTATAACTAGGGCAGAACCATTTCTCGTTCTTTTGAGCCAATATTTTAAGCTCTTCCAGCTGCAAAATCATTTGCAAATGGTTTTAATTTTGACAGACAGACAGACAGAACTATCACTTCCTTCAGGAATGCTGGTCATGGCTCCTGACTCAGGGTCTTATCCATGGTTTTCTTGTTAAACACTTTGGGGTTCAGTTTTTAATTTTAATTCACTGGGTAGAGGAGAGCGTCTTGCTCAATTGAGGATTCGTGGTCGGGTTTAGAGGTTAATCATGCAGTGCGAATTTTGGACGACGGTTTTTGTAATCAGTTGTTTGTGGATTGTAGTTCCATATAGTAGAAAATAATTCGTTTTGAATATATTTCAGTTTTGTGTTGAATAGTTCAGTTATTTTATTTAAAAGCTTGGAGAGTGGTGGGATCTTATGGAATTTGTATATCTCAGAATTACTTGTGTGATATGGAACGTTTAGAATCTGTTTGAGTGTTTTGCTTTCGAATCGGTATAACTGGTTTTAATTTTGTATTTCACCCCAATCGCCTTTGTTTCAAAACTAAGACCAATATATACAATCTACAATCAACGTGGTGCAAGATATAACAGTGTGCACTGAACGACGAAGCCGAAAGACAAGTCTCAGTGCTTAACCGGGATTCCCAATGGCATAATTTCAGGTGCCGTTGAATATAAAGATATAATCGTCAAACTTACTCCAACAAATAGGAAAAAATTGAAATTCATCGGATATTTAATTGAACGTAAACTTTCTTTAAAATGGGTAAAAATTTAATTTTAGGTAGTTAAATTATGTAACGCTTTGAACGCTGCTCTCGATACCTGTTAATCTATCCATGATACATACAACGGCTAGATTTCATCGTTAACCTTCAGGTGTGAGAAAAATTTCTGTATCTTTTTTGATTTCGATGTTCGAGCTTTGGAGGATATGAACAGTAACTCTACTCCGCCTTTCTTTAAAGGCTGAACTCAGTTAACTATGAGTTATTGTTGAGAGTTCGTTGTTTTCTAACAGCGATATAGTCAATCAATTGGCAAGTATGACCGTATTACTAGTAGTGAACAACACGTGGCTTTTCAATATTTTTTCTATATTTAGTACATTTCTCCACTATCAACATGAACTGATAAATTTATTCACAATTTTTCATTAAACTCTCGAAATAAAAAAAAAAAATGAAAGTTAAGCATATTCTTAAGTAACGTTTTCTTAAGAATGCATCTGCAATGAAAAATCTAGGTGTAAATATTTTAATTTTTGAAACGGTACGCTCGCAGCTCTCGGTAGAGTATTGTTAAAAGTGCTTCTACAGCTTAGGTCATTTCGCAAGTAGGTGCCCCCTCCTGGGGTCGAACCCGGAGCCGCTTTCGTTGCAGTCGAATGCGTTGCCCACTCGACTATCCGGTAGCACTGCAACTCTTGGATTCAAAAGATTAATACATCTTGTAGCTCTCAGTAGCATCAGATTCGGCCATCTCTTTTATTTGATGAAGATGATTTTAGTAGAATATTAGAAACTCTTGACATTTAAGTGAATAGGTTTTCTTGGAAAGCAGCCATAATACTTGGCATTTGAGCTAATCTTCTCAGTAGAAGATTACCGTCATATGATCAGTTACCTGATCGGTGCACCACGGAATGGATGTCTTTTAAGGTCAAACGTTTTACTTTAGAGGTCTGCGTTTGCGCTTCATAATTCGCTCTTAAGGCGTGAGAGTTGTTCACCGATCTTCATTCGAGAGGAGGCAAAATAAAGCCGAGAAGCGTGCCATGCATCTTACTCTGCTCTACAATTTTCCATTTATAAATTCGTAATTAATATTCGCAAAGGAAAGTTGCGGATCTACTTACAGGAAGTAGATTTCCGATTTCGATTTTTTTCTGCGTAATAATTTATGATCGAGAATCATGATTGTATGTCGCTACCGTCAGTACGTAATTAGTTTTCGAAAGAAAATATTTTGCACGCATTTTAATAGCCAGCAATGGGGGAAAGGAATTCAGTTGAAAGGAATGCTTCGGTATAAAGTTGTTTTTGAAGACATCAACTAATGAGATGTTTAACTCGAGTCGTGAGGTTCGTAGTATTCAGCACCATGGACGGACCATGACCATTATGACCATGGGTGGATATACGCTCTCTAGCTGAGAGCCTTAACCAAACGGGGGCCTCAATACACTTTGCTTATAAACTCTCAATGACATATTGTTCTTAACTTTTCGCTTAAAAACAGTATAACATATTTGTTGAGTAAGACTACATAGCATGGTTATTAAATATATTACTTATACGTATACTTATAAAATATAATACATTACTTATACGTATACTTATAAAATATAATACATTACTTATACGTATACTTATAAAATATAATACATTACTTTTAAAATATAGAAAAGTTAACTATTATTCGTTGTAATCTATAGAAATACAGTAAAACCCGTTTAAGACGCTCCCGCTTAAGACGTTATCCCGTTTAAGACACGATTTTCTCCCGGCCCCGGTCCCTACCACACGAATCACATGGTAAAAATACAGCTTGAGACGCTCTGCTTCCCTCTTATAATTTTGCCCGTCCTCAGATTAGCTACAACCTAAGATAGAAGAAACAACAAGAAGAAAAAGAAGATATGGCGGAATAGAGCAATCTGCATCCCACCTTCGGAACCGATTTTACCTCTACGATAGGGTGAATATTTCCCTATCCGGCTTGTCCCATGCGAATGGCTAGATGCAGCAAACTAGGATTGATGACTTCTTCCTCTGAATTGGTAAGTAAAATATAATTCCTATTGATAATAATAACAAATATAATTTTTTGTCACGAAGGAAAACGTGCGTTATCGTTTCTCATTTGTTGCATCAAGTACGTAAATTTTGCAAGTATGTAAACTGATCAAATAATAAAATTCACAGTATCAGGCGAGGTGTTGCGGAAATCCATCGGGGATCAAATAAATGAATTATAAGTATAATAAAAAAGTACCATTCTTTTCCTTTTTTCCGTGATGAAATTTCTCTTTGTGCGACAAGCAGACCATTCTTCAAAAATATGATAAGACAACCAGCATTACAGAACCCGGTTATAACGTTATCCCGCTTAAGGGGATTGGATATCGTTTCCACTAGTCGTTTCAGAACCTCAGAAAAGATCCTTTCTTCTTAATCCCTTTCTTCTGTTATGATGGTCGTGTCTGAGGAGATAAAGAAGGGAAGTGCTGGAGGGGTGTCCTCGAGCCTAGCGCCGAAGCTCTTTCGATCTATTTGCTGCGAATCGAATGGCGAAAACAGAAATATTTTATCTATATTCATGCAATCATGGCGATGTTATTGCCAACAGCCTGCAAACGGATATTCAGGCCTTGTATCCATTGGCCTTAAGACTCGATTTTCGCTTGGTCCCCCGAAAAACGTCTTAATCGGGTTTTACTGTGCTATGTATTCTAATTCAAAACTTGTTTGTTTATTCTCGCTGTAGTGAGGCGACTGACATTTCTAGGGGGTGTATATTTGTGAATTTCATGAAAAATTCGCATTTTTACTCATAACTCTTTGTGGGGGATTCAATATGATTTTTGCTCCTAAGGCCTCGGATGGCTAAAATCCGCCCCTGTGCACAATTCCTTAGTTTGGCAACATTCGCTCCTGTTTATGTTGAGGGAGTCCGTCGTGGCATTCACACAATCATTTCCGGAACCACCCATAATCACAGCATCGACGAAAATCTTGACCTTGCCATGTCTGGAGTACAACTGGTTTCGGAATCGCCTCCAATTACGGGTAGGAGGAATTTTCCTCTTTAAGCGCAGGAATCTGCTGAATTATAGGGAATCCGGAACGTGACGGGAGTTAAATACTTATTTCGTCAGCTTATTTCGGCGGTCATCATTTCAAACACTTGAGCATTTTCGCGAAACACTCAGATTTTATCGCAGAGGTAAATGAAGAGATTCGAAAGTTGGAGCTGAAAATGAAAATGTTATTCCAGCGCTTATTCCTAAAATTTGAGTGATTCGAGTGGTAGTTGAAGCTCAGATCGTTGCATAACGAGCTACATAAAGCAAGAAAAATGTTTCGAAAGTTTTGCAATTTATGTAAATAAGCACGCCGAAATTTGTTCCGAAGCGTCCATGTTTTCAAATTAGGCTGACATTTTCTTTTCTATTCTGTAAATATCGAAAGATCACTTTTAAGTTCACTCCTCCGCTTTCAGGTTTCTGTATCACTTTCATTAAGTCCGATTTTTCCTAACGCGGGAAAGTTGCCCATTCACAATTAGGTTACCGTTGATCTTTCCTGAAAATCTCGTGGCCCATTTAAACGGAGATCCATGTTTATGATAAGGGGTTATAAGGAAGCATAAGATTCTCGAGAAAAAAAAAATATATATATCTTTGTTTGGTAGTTAGATTGAAACCTTTTGGTCTACATTTTAGGCTTTGAATTACCTTTAAAACACTAATATTTATGAAATGGACTTTGAAATTAATTTAAATAATTAAAAGAATCACACAGGTGTACTTGTACTAAAGTAGCCGTTAATATGGCTTGTACTCTAAATTTGATGTTTCTTATTCTACTTATTTTCGTGATATTGATAGTGATTTGATAGTTGTTGTAATAACAGTAGTGCAGTTTATCATTTGCACTTACTTTTTCCTAACTTATATCCAAATTAATGAACGAGTATTTGCAATGTTCTGCGAAATATAAGTCAAAACACAAATGTGCCTTGGAGGGAAGGAATTCAGAAATCACTTGAACACAAAAAATTGAATTTCTTGAAAATATCGTTAAATCGATTTTCGGATTACTTATATGAAATAATAATTTCATTTGATCCTTTTAAATTAAAAATTAGGTTACTTATCATAATCGGGAGATGCCAATTTAATAAAGGCTCGTTTGTTACAAAGAGGTCTCTTAGATTTGAAAAAGAAACAAACTTGGAACTTCCAAAACAGGGAGTAGAGTTTTCGATGACAATCATATCCGTTCAATTTATCTTGCCTCTAGTTCTTAGAAACCTCATTTATTCGTGAGACTCAAGAGAAATTTATAAACTTACAGCGAGAGGAAAAATTGCATCTTCAAGTTTGCTTCTCTGCAATTGATGTTAGCACTTCACCAGCTTCGTAATGACATTTCTATGCTCAACCAGTCTTATGCAAGATCGTAGGTGTAAATAGTAAATTAATATCCTTTTGCTCCTTACATTTTAAGTGCTGCTTGACGAAGAGACTTATGGAAGTTGAAGAAGCCGAAGATAGATACTGGTACGAAATGGATTTCTCAGGTGCGCATGTATTTTAGGTCGAGAGTGCATTTAATTTTTGCATCCATCGACTCAAAAGCTCCACTACCTGAGACGCGAGATAAATCTGAACGCAGGGGCTCCATTAGCTCTCGCGAATTTCCGTAACTCGAAGAGCGCGGAGTCCATGACCTTGCCTTTCTTTCAAACGAGCAGAATGGTAAGTTTTCCGTTATCACTTTCCCCGTTCCATTTCCGCGTCTCATACTCGAGAACGCAACTTTCTAACTGTTAAGCATTATTTCCATTTTAGAGAAATGCTTTTCTTCGCTCATACTTCCAGTAATTATCATTCTTTCTTTCTAGAAATGTGGCGGTCATTTTTCGTAACTAATCTATGATTTCCACTGTCGTCACAAATCGTGACATTGACACGCCCGTTTTATCATTGGATTCCAACCTGTCCGTCGTTACGGTCACGTTTTACGGTGGAGCCGTAATTCACGGTCGAAAAACGTGATTGAGATCTCAGTCATATAACTTCCTTATTCATTCGTGATCTTAAACGTCCAAAAATGGATCTTCACACGCGTCGCTATTATACTTGCAGATTATTCACACCATATAGAGTCTTCACGCAGCGAATCCAGGGAAAGAGGTCATATCTCTTCAGCGATGCTGAAAATGAATACGTTTTTCCGCAATTTCAGATTTTTTTGCGGTTAACGTGTTATTTAACGTAATAAGGAATAACGCAGCGAGGGAAATAATGCAATCTATCTCGCGGTGATTCGTACGCCCGTTCGTGAAAAATGTGTGGAATGGAAAGTGAAGAGTTACTTTCACTTAGGCCAATTATGAATTGCAAGAAGTTGTGTCTCAACGGTATCCACGAATTTTCCCTTTCGGTTTGCGAAAGATGAAGCCCCGCACCCCGTAAATGAAGTACCAACCACTAAAGACGTAAGTTCTAAGAAATCTTGAAATTTCCCCGTATACGATGCGACGTTTTTATTCTGTATTTTTAAGGCAATGATTTGAAAAACTGAGGGAATATAAAATATCTAATCCCTCTATAAGTATATTAAAAATTAATGTTGAGGTGACTTTATAGTGGAGTAATTTCTGCATATGATTGTTGCATATGTATTTTCTGCATCCGATTTTTATGCAAAAAATCGGATGCAGGATTATATTATATGATAATTTCTGCTTATTTACAAATTTGTTATTCAGAGACGTAGTCAAAGGGGTTGTTTTGGGGGTTCAAACCCCTCTCATGAGAACAGAACCAGCAATAATGAAAGGGTTAGAGAGGATGGCCTCTCGCAATTATGCCATTCAAACATCGTTGGAGATTCGCAGGATATACATTTTAATATAAATCAGTTTATATTTTCATTTTGGACGGCATATTACTGCTTCTGAATTGTAGGCTAGGCAATATTTACTACACGGCTCTAAAACCCTTCCATGGACAAATTCTAGCTACCTCCTGGTATTATGTAACCTGTGTACATTGTAATACGAAGCATTCCAAATTTGTAGAGGACCTATTTCAGGATTTTATCTTATGTAATGTCGTATTTAATTTGTAATACTCAATATGAGAATACAACCTATTTTTCGATTTTCTAACCTATGAAAGCCTCTTGTCTTCGCTCCCCATTCCTTTGAGCGCTTTTCTCCGAATGTGAACATTTAATTTCAAGCTAAACGTTCTTTCCTCTGACGTCGAAAGAAGAGATGAATGACGTACTTAATATGATCGGGCGTTGCTCATCTGCGTCATCGACATATACAATCGATTGGTTTCGGATACTCACCTTGATATCTAGAACCTGCGCTTCCGGGACGAGAGGCAACGATCCGTAAAGGCCATCCCCTGGAAGGCTCAACTGCACCGAGGGCCTCACCTGCACCGAGGGCCTCACCTGCACCGAGGGCCTCACTTGTACGGCTGGCCTAAATTGCACGCCTGGATTCACTTGCACCGCCGGACCCACCCTTACCGGGGCCTCAACTTTGATTGGAGTGGGGGGTATGATGGGCCTTGCGAGAGGAGGAAGCTCCGTGGTCGGCTCGTGCACTGGTGGGCCGCTTATTGGCCTGCTATGCTCGTAGCCCAGCCTGCTCCTGCTACCGCTGATGGCACCCTTGCCTCTGTAGGTGTTCCCAAGATCCTCGAGGGTGAAGGGCTTGATGGGCGTGTAGTGGTAGACGGGTTTCTTAGGCTGCCGCAGTGGCTGACCTCTGCTCGCGCGGTAGTCAGTGTCAAGTGGGGGCAGAGGGGTTGGAAGGAAGGCGGGGGCGTAGACAGTGGCGTCTGCTTGGAGGCCTCGGCGAAAGTTTCTGCGGGGTGGGGGTGACATAGCTGGCGCAGGCATTTGAAGATTCGCTTTGCGGGCTGGCAGTGCGGCACACGATGACAGAAGAGTCAACGCCACCGCTAGAATCGCCTGCAGGGAACGGAAGAATTAAATAGCACATACAGCATATATTTATTTATTATGTTGTTAAAGTTTTCATCTTTGAAGGGAATCATTAACAGAGAAATAGAAATATTAAGAAAGAATGAGTTTGTAAAGTATTCAGCCTGAAGGCCGGTTGGAACCTCATCCCCTCGACCATTAGTTGCCAAGAGTTGAGGAAAGGAATGAGGTCTAACAGACAAGATGAGGAATGAGGTAGTTTTCCCTCGATTTCCTTACTGAACCAGAATGCTAAAAGCAAAAACTATGAGCTATAAACAATAAAGGAGATAAAAAGTTATGAATTGCTCATGTCATTATGACTTATCAATTATTTAATAGATGTAAATGTCGAAAATAATGGCGAAAGATCAAGTGGTAGACCCAATTGATGGAGAAAAACGAGATTTATTACGGATATTCAGAAAAAACAGATCTTCATAATTATAATAAGCGGAAAATTCAGAGGCTTACTTTAAAAATTTCTCGCAATTAAAAATCTCAAAAGATTGAAACAAGTTCTTTCTCAATTTACTAAATCTTCCAGTCATCGGGCAGTGAAGTTTAAGCCATCAACACGTACACGTCTCCAGGTAACACGTATTTCTTTAATTATTCGTTATACCGAAAAGGTTTAAATTTTAATAACTTTTCGCTATCATTGTTATCTGGTAATTATCATTCCTGTTTCACCTATTTGATCTGGAAACCGTATCAAGGATGCCCTTAATCAGTTAACATAAGACCGACTGCAGCTTTCTACCCTCTGATTGACATTTGACAGCAAATTTAGCAAAATTCTGAGATTCAAATCCAACCTTTTTATTCTCATTTAATTCAGAAGGCTGGAATTTAAATTCGTTGAAGGCTTACCCTTAATTCCTCTTCCGGCGACTTCAAAGAAGTGAATACCCTGCCGTTTAGGCTCTGTTAGTTTAAGATACCGAGGTTTGACACAAATAGCCGCTTGTGAGCAGCAGTTAGTCCTAGCGCCTCTTAATGCATTATTTCATATGAGGTGATGTTAAATGCTTCCCGATATGACTTAACATGTATGCATAATGTTTATGGAGGGTAATAATTTTTTACTGTTCATTTATGGGAGCCTTATGACATGTTTTGTTTTTCGAATTGGAAAAGATTAAGTCGGAAGAAGTTGGCATCTTATCGTCTCATGATCTTTAATAGAATTAAAAGAACACAGAGACGTATGTTATAGTTATTACCTCAGAAATCTTTTCTTCTAGCAAAAGTTGAGTCATTAAGCGTAAGAAGTAGTTTAGCTTCACCGTCAATGTCTTGCGTTACTTGATAAATATGGTTTAACATTTCTGTTTGAATAGCTCTAATAGCACAGGTGCTAGGAAATCGGTCGGTATCGGCAGTTAATTTTATTTAAAGTGGTTCCCTCTTTGGCAGATACTTTCCACAACCTGTGAATTTCTTCCAACCAAATGTGGAAAGAAACACTTCAGTGTAGAGGTTCGGAAACCTAATCTTTTTCCATTTAAATCAATATTTTCATGTAATGAATAAGACGCGACTCCCAAACTTTCTCTGCAGAATTTCACCTTCGCAAACATTACAGAATGGGTTAAGTTCGTTGGTAAAACTATAGTCTTCAATCGCAAATAGCTGTGTTTCTAGAAATGCATCTTTTATATCACTGAAGCAGTAAATGGGTGTATTTGTTTGAATAACCCTTTGATGATTGACTCATTGACCGATATTTAGATGACCGATGTTGCAGAGCATCCCCAATAAACATAGTGGCCAAACGTTTTACGTTAACTATCGGAAAAAAATTTGATAAAATTTATCCGCATTTCATAAAATATTCTGAGTGCATTACGTAAAGATGAGCTTTTCTTGGGATATTTCTTTTCAATGACTAACGTATCTGACTCTCCTGTCAGCTAGGTCCTCTCATTCCTTTATTTTCGTCATATACTTTCCATTAATCTTCCTCGCACATTTTAAAAAGAATTCGAACTCTTCTGTCTCATTTTTATGTCATGAATACTCTATAATTAATAAAATCAGATAAACGGAATAAAAAATTGTGCAATAGGAGAAATAAAAGAATATATATTTCTCTGGGAAATCGAATTATTGGCGTCGTTCTCAGGTAACTTGGTGAATAAGAATTTTATGCAGTAATTCTACGTGAATGAACCAAGACGGTTTTTGCTGAGAATGTGTTATCTGTTGAATTCTTTCGTATTTATTAGGAATGAAATTCTTCGAAATAAATATGAGCATTTTCTTTAATGTCATTAAATTATCGAGACCTTTTCTTTGAGGTTCTGAAAAGTTTAAGATCTAATTTTTTCAGTAACGCCAGAGAAAAAATCCATTCAGCAGCAGATTTAAGGAATGCATATTTTTAATAATTTAGGTATCGATGCGACTGTTTTGTGACATTAAACCCTCAACGGAAATCACGTGATTCTCGCTCTTATGACTCGTATTCTTGATCCATTGATGGCTGGGAGTTAGAATACGTTGCGAGGTATACTGAGTAAATATAGGAATTAAATTTCATGCAACCACAAAGCGCCTATTCTTCTTATACTATTTGCTGTTCGAGAAATATCAATCGTCAGGAAGAAGTGTCTTTTGAACTCTATGAGGGAATAGATTGCGGTATCTTCGATTCACTTTCATCGTGTAACGTTACTTGACCTCACTGAGATTTCGTTACGCGTATCTTCACACGCCTTTTCGCAAAAATCTGCATCTCTCACTTTCATTCAGCCTTGCGTCTTCCACTTCGTTTTCGTGTCGCTGTTGTCTCCCTACCCTTGCCTTCCTCATTCCTCCCTCGCAGTTCTCATTCACCGCATCCCTCAAGGATCTACACTCATATCCGTCCTCAATTTCTAATCGTCACTCGGATGAAATATTACGCAATTAGAATTCGATCTTCTTGGATTTCCGCGTCTCGATCCGATTCCATACTCCGTTACTCCTCATTTTTAAGGAATATTTAGTTCATACACTCGCATCTTTCCAAGCCGTTTTCAATTTCATACTTTCTCCTCACCGCGTGAGTGAAGACTTTGTTTGGTATTTGGGATTTTGAATCGAATACCGGCGTTTCGACATTTTCAACGCTTTTACGTGCCCGTCCTTTAGTTTTCACTCTATCCCTTAGTTCCTTCAGTGGGAGTGCGGAACTAATCTGGCTTCCGAACGAATAGATGTTGCGCCCGCCTGCTATTGTGATTGAGCTGTTCATTCAACTTCTATCGAGAAATCTTACTCCAGATTCGTTTTGCTTGAGTGCTTGGTTAGTGACACGGAAATGGTCCCTACATTTGCAATAGGATGCCTGGATTTAATCTCGAGTTAGTTACGCCCAAAACTTGATAGTTCCTCATTCTTTCCGCGAAAGATACGTGACAACAATGGGATTAAGGGACAATGGGGTAGCTCGGACCTTTGGTATCTACACCCCCTGCCAAACAACGAGAGGATATTTATGTAGGTATATGCATGGTATTTATGTGATTGTTTAAGTATAGTAATGAATCAAATTATTTTTTAAATAATTTCGTCATTTTTTGTGATGCTTTAGTTTATCTGGGCTATCTCGAAAAAAAATCTTTATTTATTTCATGTCATTATAAGCTGAGGGAAGAGTAATGCACTATTTTCCTACGATAAAGAAGTACATCTACTAGTTGTGATAACGTAGTTTCGACTTAATCCTCATATCTGGGAAAACTACCGCACTCAATATCATATATTTTTACGAAATTATCCTCTTCGCGTTGCAGCGTTTCCTTTTTACCGGAGCGGAGTGGTTAACGTGCTAGTGTTCCAAACTGAAGATCCCAGGTTCGAGTCCCGGCTAAACGGAGTTTTCTTGTTAGGAAATGGTTGTATGGGTTCCTTAATAATTATAGTTATTAAATTGGATGTAACTGGGATTATCTTCTTTTTCTCATTAAAGAAACTATTGTTATTATTATCGTAATTATTATTATTACCGTAATATTTTCTTCAATGATCATCTTGGAATATCGAGTTATCTCACTTCAAATGTTTACCTTCGAAAATTTGACGTTTTGTCACGTTAATCGTTTGTCACTTAATCGTTTCAAAGAATTAAGTTGGTATAAAATGCCGAATTCCCGCAGGTTCATTATTTTAACAATTGTGTTATAGTTTTCATTTGAGAACAAGTATAGCTGGTTTGATTAGAAAATTTCTGCTTTAGGCCGTAATATTTAATTTGTTTTTCCTGTAAGCATTAATCTCATAACTGAGAGGATACTCATAAAACGATCCGAGGCCATCAAAATATTACGACATTTATGTAAATTGCGTTCATGAAAAACATGTGATGATTACACCGTGCTATATACCTACTGACCTGATAAATGTTGAAATTCGTCAGCACGGACTTTAATTTGAAGATGCTACGTAAACTCAATTTCCAGAATCCTTGCCTTTATGTTGAAAATACTTAATTTAAAATTATTTAAACACAAAAACAGCTAGCTAGAAGATGCTTAAATAATATTGGTATGAAGTTAATGCATAAACCATCAACATTGGGGTTTTTATCTCAAGAAAAGGGTTTATGAATTATTAATATAACTGTACCACGACTTGCGAATTTAAATCGTTCCAGTTCGAAGATCGTAACTAGTTAAGTTCGTATGTCGAGACCCAATTTTCCATGATATATTCTCAGATTTTTGATTCGTAAATCGAAATTAAGTTCGTATATAGAGATTAAAATAAAGAGTTCGTATATCGAAAAATTCGTATTTAGAGCGGTTCATAAGTCGAGGAACCACTGTGTTAGGTTTACTTTGGATTTGCTCTAAAATGAAATTTAGTTGAACATAATAATTTAAAAATGAATTTACTAAACAAAATTAACTTTAACAGGATGTAATTTCACAAACATCGAATTAAATGAAAGGTGTTATGTACGAAAGTTTGAGGTATATACAATTACGCAGAGCAACATCTATAGGCGTGAACTTATAGCGTTTAATTCTTATAAAAGAAAACGTTAGTTTTTGGTTAAAATACAATTTTAAAATGATAATTTAATTTTAATTCAAAGCAATTTTGCAGGTTATGGATTCTAATTGACCAATATATGATGAAAAATCTGAAGATTTCACCTTTAAATTATGAAATAGGTATGTAAATGAAGGATAAGTTCAAAAAACGAAAGCAATTGCTTCTGATTTGAAAAAAAAAATTGGGAAGAAAGTTAACGCTATGCGGGAAGTAATTTTTTTAGGAAAATCATAATTTCTCTTTCATGTGTTGACGTTAAAGAAGAGTTTCATTTTTTTTTCAAATACGATGCTGGACATGATGAAAAAATTCACTACTCATCTTTTTTGTTAAACTGTATTATCAGTTAGATGGGTTAAAAACTATACTTGGTCTTCAGGATAATCTATGGTCTTTGCGGAAGTTTCTCAGGTTATAATTTTTTTTAATAAGAAAACATAAGTTCCCAACACGTTGATCTTTTCAAGTGTAAAAGAATTTCATCATCGAGTTACGTTTCCTTACAAA
The DNA here is from genome assembly GCA_000376725.2 of Ladona fulva. NCBI lineage: Eukaryota > Metazoa > Arthropoda > Insecta > Odonata > Libellulidae > Ladona > Ladona fulva. The sequence goes on along the minus strand of KZ308940.1, from coordinate 49,419 downwards.
TTGAGAAATGTCATTAGAAATAGTGATGTATTGGAAAGTATATCGTGAAAGTCTCCGGCACAAAGTTCCATCGTGATCGCTCCATTGGCTCCGGACTTTTTTACATGCGTACAGACAGACACGGATGAAGATTATTGCTTTCCGTGTATCCGAACGCATCAAAAAACCAAAACGACTAGCACAGCCATGACTACAATAGGTCGTAGTGATGCAACCGCTAACGGATCCCAAACCGTTCTCGTAATTAAAATTGATCCCTCAACGCAACGTGCTGTTCCCTTGAGATGCATTCTCCACGCCGAGAAATTGAAACTCGATGTCGAAAGCCAGTTGCAAGTTTGGAATGAATAATTTTTCTATTAATCAAATGGTTGGCTTCAGTCTTGAAAAGGCATTTACTTCCAGAACCGCGACGTATCTATACAACTTATAAAGGAAGGAGACTGTGAGAAAATAGAGTGGTGAATACTTTTTTGAAAACATAAAGGATGTTTTAGTTCTCGAATAGTGAAATTTTAGTATGTCTCAATTGATTTTAAGGAGGGAAAATCAGCATAGTATGAAAATCACATTCCATTCATGGATTCTGAATTTTTGGAACCAAATGTCTGAAATCACTTATTACCGAAAATGTTTTATGAAAGAAGATTTAGCATAATTGAAGGAAAAGACTTTTGTTATTTATCTTAAAATATAATTTTGATAGGAAGCGTGTAAGTATTTTAATTTCAAATTTACGATTTTAAATTTTACAAAAATCATTTCCTTCCTCGTAAACCCTTTAAAATGATTCTTTAATCCTTCTCGCAAAATTGATCGTGATGTATGCACTCTTTCTAAATAGAATGAATGAAGCTGCATTTTTTTATGAATATATTTATCCTGTTTCATGAATGAAGAACCTTCGTTTGTAAGTTTTCAATTTTTCCGCGAACGGTACGCGAAAGTAATCGAAGGGAAGTAGAGTCATGGTGCATGCAACTTCTGCCACACCCCGAAAGATGGCTTGCAGGGTAAATATGCAGAAATAGATGTAGATGAAGAACCACTCTGTAAAGTCTCTCTGTGTAGAGATCACTCTGTATCTTATAAACATTGCAAAATAATAAAAATAAAACTTACAATCCATAGCTATACGTTTAACTTCGGAATGAAAAGGGAGAAATTGTTTCTGTTTTAATATACTCTTTTATTTAAAAAAAAGGAGTGTAAAAATGTCAATCAATATAAGAAGAATAAAGGGGTTCTCCAAGAAAATGAGTTCCTTTAACCGGGGTCTGATGACATTTCTCAATATCTAAGGACAGTGTTGCTCATAGTTTGAATCAACCCCTCAGGGAAAGGTGTTTAACTTTGCATAGAGGCATGCGCCTTAAAACATAAGGATAAACAGATGTGACAAATTGCGATATGAATGGAACTCGAACCCAGGTGTCCCACTATCCGGCAGGTATTCTAACCACTAAACCACCATGCCGCGTCGACTTCACACCGTTAAGGGAATGCTTAAGGAAAAACCCCTTAGTTTTATGTTGAACCCATGGTGCCAAAACTACGACCCGCTAACTATTTAATTACTATAACTATAATTCTTTATAGTATAATCTATAAGTGATGGATTTATTACCTATTCATTTAAAAATGGCACATAATCCAAGTTTCTTAACTTTACTACTGTATTGTTCTCAGTTAACCGAAAATTTTCGTACTTTCGTGTAATGTTATATCTACTGTTGATATTAAGCTATCAAAATGTGATGAATATTTGAACGTCCCTTTTATTTTTGTGGATCTTTGTCGTTTGCAATTGTACTTATGTTTTCTTAAACTCTCTTATTAGGTTGCTCTTTTCGAACCACAAATTATATGCATGAGGTGCAAAAAAACAGGCTTGCTTACTCCTGAATAATATGCATTCTGGTCAGCAGAAAAAAATGTAGGCACCTCAGAATTATGGTTTAATCGTATTTTATAAAACGACATCCTTTGCCTCTCATTCATTTTTCATCACTAAATCTATCGGATGTAATATTATTACGTCGCAATCATTCATCTCATTTCCGAGCGTCATTACAAAATCCTGCGATGCGACTCAAATCGTCTAACCTGCAATTCCTTAGAGAGCATCATGGTCACCGAATAAGCGAAGATGCACGGAGGTATCCGGAACGATGTCCTGGTTCCACTGCTCTGACGAATCACGCCTCTAATTCACTCCAATAGTCACGTAGAGTCCTTGAACTTCTAAACGCAGCGTCCGGTGAGATACGAGCTAAACACCCTCCGACACATAACTCAGCCACCGGTGAGTAAGGCAACCCCGAAACAAAAACGACTGCGGATGCTACTCTACGGCCTCGCCACGGAAAACTGAAAGCTAAGAAGAGCAGGCGGGCTTTTTATAAGCTCTGCCATCCGAGGTGATTTCTCCACATCCTCCGGGCGGACTGTTCCCCTCCCACGCCCGCTCCCTCCCCAGATGCGACAGGTGGCGTACTAAGGGAGACCTCCGACACTTCGGTCACTCAAAGCCCTCTTACCATCCCTACACTCACTCACACACACTCACCTGCTCCATTCCCTTTACGAGGCCTAGTTTCGACTTCGAAATTATTTCTAGTGGCCTTCTTTCGCTATCTCCGATTTTAATTTCCGTGGGTATCGTCGGATAAAGTGCCTTCGAGGGAAGCGGACGAAAGCGCACCAAGAAGTGACCTGTTTCTCGGACGTCTGTCGCCGGTTTTCGGAAGATTTGTTATGTCGATGTTGTGGGAAAGGTATTTGAGGATTGGTCGTTAAGTTCGAAAGGGAGCGTTTCTTTTTCTTCGCCGAAGCCGATGTCGAGTGTGTGGTCACGTTCCATGTCTTAGATATGGATTTAGATGGAAGCGCAGCGATTCCACTAATAGTATCGTGCCTCAGAATATACTGTTTACATCGAATTAGTGGGGATTAAGCAACGACCTGTGAAGTAACGAAAGTCGTAAAGATCATGAAATGAAAAACATAGTGGTTTATGTGGTCGCTTCACTTTCATATTTTTTACTTTTAATTAATTTCTCAAAACCCCTGCAAACATCTATTTTTAGGACAAATACAGTAAGGTACCCAACAAAGGTCAAGTACAGACATCAGCCACACATAGACATCAGAACACATGTCAGTTAAGAAATGATTTTCAATTCCAAGAAATTTCGGCTAACCGGGACTCGAACCTGGGACCTTGGCGGGCTAGCATGATAACCACTCCTCCATTGAAGTCGGAAATTTTCTTGTTTAAATATCAATCTCTGTAGACCCTCTAGTGGTTGTAGTACCTATAATTCCTCCCCTTTTATTGTCCTTCTCAATGTAATCACGAGAAGATTATTGAGCCGTGTGTTTCTCATTAATTTTCCTGTTTATTTGAAAAATTATTGCGCAGAAAATATTGATAAAAATAGCAATTTGATGTTCAAAATATGCAACGATAGTAATAAATCATTGTGGAATAATCTGTGGATGTGTAATATTAAGTCATACCGCTACATAAGTGGTAAGGAGATGCTAAGTATCTGGGATGACAGGGAGCTGATAAGAATACCATTGAGGATTCGTACCTGAAGAAAGATAGTGAAAGAACAGGACTTTTTGAGAGGAAATCAGTGGGTAGGAGTAGTTGTGAATTTAAGCTATCGGAGGCCCAAGGCTCAAAGATCAGTTTGAGGCCCCCACTAGGAATTATGAGTAAAATTTCAAAGTTTTTCATAAAACACAGAAATATACATCCCATAGAATCTTCAATCACTTCACTACGGCAAGAATAAATAACAAGTTTTGAATTACAATACATCTATATACCATATGAACCCTGCAAGCCGGTTTTCGGCGTGTGGCAGGGGGTGCAAACACCATGACTCTACTTCTATAGTCGATTGCTTTTCCGTACCATTCGCTGAAAAACGAACTCTTGAAACGGCTTGTTCTATCATCTATTTCTCTGATTTTCCTCGCAGTTTCAGAACGGCCTATGTAACGGTGGACGCATTATGTCAGCTACATCATTTGTGAACGTGCGTTCTCTAAATTTATTAAGCAGTTTTATCCTTTGTTTAAGCCTTCTATCTATCTAAAGATTCCCACCCCGTACAATGCACAGTATTTTTATAACTGACAAAGAATGGTGGATAGTCCTTACATTCTAATATATCCTATATACATATTTTGTAGACCTATTCAACAAATATAAAATTATTTCTTATTGTGAAAAACCAAAACTATTTTACTGAGAATTTATTAGGACAATCTTGTTGAGGCCCCAATATAGATGTGGCCCGCGGCTAGCGCCTAATTACATAACCGTCCCTGGATAGGAGGGTAATTGGTATGAAAGAGGTTCAGATAATAGATGAGCATACAAGAAATGGGTTATCGAGAATCTCAAGAGAGGAATGGATATCTGGGAGTACTGGGGAACTCGGTGTAACATGTGGATCAACAATAATATATGGATCTACGAAAGTGATAAATTAATTGATAAAGCTGACTGAACTGGCTGCTGTGGAAAGGACGGTGGGGTCCTCAATGAGGACCGTGACGGATATCGCTGGCCACCTCTCTCTTTCCTTGCTGTGTGTCCCGAAGAAAGGGTGGATAATTTGGCGTGAAAGCTCAATTGCTTATAGAATTCAACCGGAAATTTGGCTTCGAGTCCCGGTCACGACCGACTTTTCCTCTTCCGTTTATCGTTGAGTCACTCAGGCGCACGCCTCAACGCGTTAAATTAAATGTCCTATCTTTTTATGGACCCACATAAGAGATACGAACTCTAATGGTGATGAGTTAGGCCGAATGAATGAAAAAGAATGATGTTATGTTGCGATGACTCATTGCCAGTTCCATGGGTGACATTTCGGTATTTCACAAGTTATGTTGTTTTTTTAGGTATCTAGGTTCGTATTTTATCAACGTTATAATAATCAATAATAACATATCTTTATTAATAGCAAGACTGAGACTTACTATCCCCCTCTTATATATAGCCCAAAAATTGGGTAAGAGATGTCTAATTCCCGGGAAAACTCCATTTTTCTCTCGGAAGTCGCGATGAAATTTCGTTAGAATTAAAAACAAACGAATTAAATCATTTTCTTGTTTGTTTTGGATAATTATTTCCGGTTTGTGATAAAAATTTCCGATCAGAAATAGGAAACTGGGATTCCATTCAAATTTTACTCTTTGTAATATTTCACACGCGAAGACCGAATTCCCAAGTTCAGAATGAGTTGCAGCTTTCATTTCAGCTTTAAAAATCGCCATGTATCTTCCCCTGAAATCTAGATTAGTATTCACATTTCTTCTCAGAAGAAGACTTTCTCCGTAGTTGGATATGGGGAAGAATTCCTTATATTTATAGTTATGGCTCATATTCTAGTCATGTTCTTTCGCCGTAAAACTTTCATACGCAAATTGGAATTTGGACGGGTAGAAAATATTGTTCGGAAGTTGAGCGCGTAAAGTCGGTGGAGCAATTATGCCAAGCGGTTTTCTCTTCTTGCTATTAAGTTTTTTAAAAATAACAGATGTGAAAACAAACAAACTGCAAAGCATCTGTCGTTAATGGCTGGGAAAGGAAAATCGTCATTTGTGAGACCAACCGTGACTGAATGTCTCGTTAATCATTGTATTATATTGCCTTTTATAATACTTAAGGATATTTAATTGTTTCATAATAATAGAGAATTTTCATTTTAACGAAACGAACGCAGCGATAGAACTGTGCGGTTTTTATAGCCAAGGTAAACCAAGCGAGGTTGGTTTTTGCTCTTGCTGCTTTTGTCCACAAAAATTTCCTTTCTCGTTTTTTAGATTTTACTATCCTGTTTTATGGTACCTTTCACTATTCTTTGCTTAGAGAAGCTCCTAATGCAACATCATCTGCACTCACTAACCTTCTACGCATGCTTTCTCCCCACAAATTCTACCCGAAAGAATCAGGAAATGGGAAGGTTTACTGTTAAATGAGATGCCCATTTTGGCTCCTACGTTTTCTGCTCTTTTTTTGACGATAGTTGAACGTGCTAAGACCTATCTCATGTTAGTTTTATGATAATGGGAAGAGTAGAAATTTGATGTTTGGATTTTGTTCCCGCTGTGATGTCTTGACGAATGGAATGCTATTTTCTTTTGACGTAGAAATATGTATAATCTATTTCCTTTATGTTAGTATATTTTGTGCTTGTAATTTATATAAAACCTTCCGATCATGAGGCATTAGTGATGGTATGTAATAGTAATCTTGGTAATTATTTATTGAATGCTATGAAAGTGTTATTCATGGAATTCCTATGCTGACAATTACGGAGACTTCCCGCTCATAGCGTTATACCTCAGTGAGAAAAACAAGGGCCAACTACCTCACTCCTCACCTTGCCTATTTGCCTCATTCCCTCTCTCAAAGCTTTTGGTAGCCAATGGTGGAGGGGATAAATTTTCAACCAGTGTTTGGGCTGATCACTAAATTGATAGGCGGACAGACAGAATTTTTTTGTAATTAAAAATACTCCCGTTTTCGGATATGTTATCACTTAAATAACTTCTCACTCACTAGAATTTACTATTTACTACATTTTTACTCGTAAGAAATATCGACTAAATTATAACTGACTCCGAATTAAAAACATCCGATTCCAGCAAATCTAAGCCCGGTTTATTCTGTAAAAACCTGATATTAATTCTTGGGGAAATGGTTTGTTTGATTTCAATGCACCCACCGTTTTTGTAGCTAGGAGTAAGTATCGACCGATAGCCTAAAAAGTAACACAAGAGCACGACGTAATTTTTAACTGAAATTATTTTAATATAAGAAAAATGTTTGTATCTGGGCGAAGCTTGTTCTCACGCGGAAAGATTAAAAGATTAATTTAGCTGTCTTTCATTCATCGTGTATCACAGGCAATTTCATGTGCAATCTAAGGTGAATTATATTTTCGATGTTTATCATCACGTATGTAATTCACCTTAGGTAGTTAATCAGACATTACAGTGTGATGCCTTTTCGGATTGTTTTTTTATTTAAATATGATTTAGCAGAAATAAATAATATTATTTTCATAATTAGAACTGAGAAAACCTACAACTTTTCTTGGAAACCTACAACTTACTTGGCTTTTTGGAGCTTTTCTCGGATTTAATTCGAACTCAAACTGAGAAAACGTTTTAGATTGTTCATGTAAATTTTAGTAGACAAAATGAAGCGGTAGATTAAATTGTATAAGTATGAAGATAGGTCAAATTTACGAAGTACATCTTTGATCAATGTCATTAAGCAAATTTTAATTCGTTATCGTTATTGCATCTCGTATTATTGCACGCAATGGCAAACTTATTTGAAATGAATCGAATTTTTTTGTAATGTGAGGCTCATAACTTGATTGATAGCCATATTCACAGAAAAAATACGCTCTTTCAAAAGAATGAAACAACAAAATTAATCTTGAAATTTCAAGGCTGAAAAAGGCGCTCACTTTATGTGAGCACAATGACTCCTTTTACGATGATTTAAAAAGCGTTCTATAAGGGGAGAAAGCTTTAAAAACATTCTTTCTCATTAAGTTGATACAGTTACATAATAAGATAGGAGCTTAGTGTAGGATTGCTAGGTCACGTCCTTGACAGCTTATTTCCCTGTCGGTTTCATAATAATAGTTAACTTTCTGGTTTCAATGGCTAAGAGGCACGCTATGCTAGTCGCACAACTGTTGTGCTCCGTACGCCTTCCCATATATCACTTTCCCTTTTCCACCCAAAACACGTTATTAAAGCGGCCGAAAGCATTAGAATACCACGCCTTCGGATGGACGGAGATTCGAGCGACTGCTTTTTAGTCGGCGTCCACTTCGCATCGGTCAGAGTTGAACCGGTGCGTGCGGCTTGAGGTAATCGGTCCAGTTGCCCATCCCACGTCTTGCTTTCATTCCGGGTAGCCTTCGGACACAGCCATAATTACGGTCCAAATGCTCAAGTCACGTGAAAATAAAACTGAACAACTTAATAGGCTCCCGAGCCATTGTCTTGTTAAAAAGAGACATCTTAAAGCACCGTTTCTTATGTCTGCATGTTTACCTTTTTACGTAGTGAGACGCTAGTTGAGGATGTATAAGCTGATAGAAAGCTTCATCTCAAGCTATTCCAACATCTAGTTTTATTGACTTCTATTCACACAGGTAATACAAGTATAATATTTACTAATTAATGAAAAGCATCTGCAGCATTGATTCTATGACAATTTTACGCAATTTATACGAAAAATTAAAGATTCGAAAAAAGAATTGCATTGAAAGAAAGGTTCGAAAAAAGAGTTGCATTGGCCAAGGAAGATTTCGTGAAGCGAAGGGAGCCGATGACTAGAGGACTCGATAAAGGAATCAGAAAAAGATTGGTAAAATCCTTGGTGTGGAGGGTTTCGCTGTATGGGTGTGAAATGTGGTCCTTACGAAAGGAGGACGTCAAAAGATTAGAGGCGTTCGAGATTTGGGTATGGCGTAGAATGGAAAAATTAAGTTGAGTCGATAGATAAAACAAACACAAAGGTACGAGACATGGTCAGAGAGGAGAGGGTTTTAACTGATGTAATTAATCTTCGATAGAGAAAATGGGTGGGTCAAATATTGAGAAGAGTGAGATTGCTGAATAATGTATTTGAGGGAAGAGCACTAGAAATGGCGTTGAATATGGAATATTAAGACACATGAACCTACCGAAAGGTAGAGTTATAAGTTGTACTCCTATACTGAAAAGGTTGACTTGTTATAAGATAATATTTCACTCACAAACGTAAAATATAAGCACGATATCTCCCTATACAAATGAATGTTTGTAAATAAATACTGTGCCAACTCGTTTCACTTAGTTAATTACTAGAATCTTCATACAATATATGCTCTTGGATTTTAGCTTACGGTAATAAATGCATGATACGAGTATATTTCTTTCGAAAAACCCAATTTTTTTGTGTTGATGCTGCATTCTTTCTTCAGATTTAAAGTATTACATTTAACGTATGTATTAACAGTGGAAATTATGTGGAAGAGAGGTCAACTTGGGCCTAACCTCGTCTTATTTAAGTATTTATTCATTAATTCTTTGAGAGCGAGATCTATATTTACCATATAGACATCCCAGAATCAAACTACTTCGTAGCATTATTTTTTTTCTTAAACTGTGGGTCATTGAAGAGGTGTACCTTCACACATATAATAACTACGCAACACGTATACTTTTACTAAAATAAGTAAAGAATCGCGATTATTGGAAAGCTTTTAAATTAAACTATGTTTATACCTGTGATAATAATCATCGTTAAGAGAAGCACATTTCAAATTCACTTTGAAATGGTTTACTACTGCAACGTGTCAAAGAATAGCAAAGTAATCTTCTGAAATTTTAGTTCTGAATCTAGAAACTCACATTTAAATCTAGGCAAAAATTCATTTGTAATGGAAAAAAAAACTACTGAGATTTCATCCAATCCTTTTTTTACTCCAAATTCTTGAATATTTCAAAACGCGCCCACATTATAAAAATTAGATGTTTTGGCTGAAAGGAGGGAAGTGGCGTTAATTGACCCATAAAGCGATTTATCAATCTTTTGATGATTTTTCTCATCTCCAGCGAAAGGAAATAGTTAGCCTTGGATGGCTCCTCTGCTCTAATTGAACCTTTTGGCCCTAAGCGAAATTTTAGTTTACGAAACTTTTGCAAGGACGGGTACACATCATTGAGCAATATATTGGCGGATTTATCAAATTAGCATACGCCTCTGAAGCCAATATTAGCAGAGAGATTTGCGTTTTTGGTCGCAGAAGCTAATTTGAGATGCGAATTCACTCTCAGCGGTGGTCTTATCACTCATTTTACGATCTGCGAAGGGCGTCGACTTTCGCGTATCAGGAGACATTTATCTTTGATTGTATTCAGGGCGTTGGAAAGATCATTGGTTCCCTTTTCTCACTGTTTTTTGAATCCACAGAAGTATGAGTGGGACGTATGAAAATGAGCGCCACGTACGCATCGCGGCCTGTAACTGTTTCCTGGTGTCGTAATGAGACCACAAACCTTAAAAAGGATTCACGGCTTCTCATTCAGCCATCGCAATACATTGATGGCAAACAGAAAAAATATACCGCGACCGTACGGTTCAAGATGCAGTTACAATTTCCAATATTTGGTGAAGACTAAGTGAACCTATTTATTTAGGGCACCTATTTATAACCTTGAATAAGTTCTATCTGATTTCCATATCATAGATTCATAAAATTTGCAGATGCAACTCTGATGAGCAATAATATTGAATACCTAATTTATTACAAATACTATTTAATAACTTATCAATTTATTTATCGCGAATAATGATGTTTCCTTCCTTGGCCAATTTTTAAGTAGACCAGTAGTTTTTCGTCGAGTTGTCTTGGCGACGAACAGTCTTGAGACGGGCTATCCTTTTGCTCGGGTGTCTTTCGGCCAAGTGCCGCTGAACCTGCAAGTCTACCATATCTGTAAGGAACCTTCACATCGTATAACTTCTATTTATTTGAAATAATCAAATTTTCGACCATTTTTTTGTAAAACAGTTTTAAGGTTCATGGTAGAGGAGAATACGTACGTAGGGACGCGCCTCAAAAATCAAAGATAGAAAGAAGTGGAAATTGTCGACTTGAGTGAGATTCGAACCAAGGTCTTCTACTTTACGCGCAGATGCTTTAGCCATTATATTATCACGTCAGTCACTTCCGAAGGCATTTTGATTTTACAGATTTATGAGTATATGTTGTACTTTTATTACTTATTTCTAGGAAATTGTTTCATTTTAGGCGTTGTAGGTGTTGTAGGTTTCGTTTTAGTTGTTGTAGTTTAATTTCATTGGAATACTTAGAATTTTAGTCAAACAACTGCAGGGATAGTGATAAATATTTGGAGATTTAGTATGGAGCCTAAATGTGCAGAGAATGTAGATCTTGGAGACATCAACATCCGTGAATAGGAGACATCTACACATGAACATGTACTTTGAAATCCTTCTTTCGGGTGAGACTTAGGCATAGGGTTCAAGAACCATGCAGCTTGTTTTCCTGATTTGCTTCTGACACGCATTGTTCGCGGAGAAAATGAAATTTTGGTTCGAATAGCGTCTATTTCCGTGATTCTTGTTTCCGTGGGTTATGTCCAGACTGTGTAGGTGGATAATGGTGTGGTGGAGGCGTAATATCTACCACGCCCTCCAAGAACGTGTTCTCCCTAAATTTGTGATGCAAGTTCAACACAAGTTTAAGGTCCGTTATTATGATGTATGCTTATAATGGACGTAAACGAATGTTAACATTAAACATTATAATGTTTTGTTATATATACATATATAATAGATAGTCATGGGTATAAACCATTATCTTCACTTTAACTGAACATTGTTGCCGAAAACGCTAAGAATTTCAAAAAGAAGCTAAAAAGTTTATAAAATTTTAATTGTTTTTATTTATTATAGTCATTTAAAATTCATGCATATCAGTCTATATATTTTATACATTTACTATGTTAATGAACGAAATACTGTGTATGATTTTTACGTTGCATTACTATGTTCTATTTACTATAATTATGTAATTATTGTTAAGTTCTGAACTGTCCACGGGAGGTTTTTGGAGGGGTTTTCCTCCCGTCTTTGGGCGAATGCCGGACAGATCTCGTAATTACTTTTCTTACTTTCCTTTAACCGTTGCCACCTGGTCCACCGACCAAATTGCAACCTTTCACCATTACATAGATAAATAAATTGTAATACCAGGACCTAAAGTGAACATTAGTTAAAGTACATTTTAAGTATTTAATATAACACTGGGTATATATCTTGTTTTCTTTACATTTTAATGAGAAATTTCATGTCTTAGGAGTACTATACGTAACCACCATCAATGGCTTTAAATAAAAGTTATTTGAGGAATGTGGGTAAGACATCATTTACCGCCCCATCAATATGTTATTTAGTATAATTTCTCAAAATGCACGTTGATGAGCTACAGAAATGAATGCTCTTGTACAGTATATATAACGTTATAAGATTTCTGCCGCTATAGATTTCACAGGTAATTTTTCCTTCGAAAAATATCTTTGCTTTCATTACGCTTTTCGTCCCCACAAACGTTGCTCATGCCCACGATTCCCGCATCTAAGGCTGGTAATTTGTCATCTTACCATTAATTCTTGTCTAATGATGAAAAGCTGCAGTCGATGTGTATTTATCTATTATCTCATCAGTGATTAGTGGACAGGTGAATATAACGGTTGTGTCGTCATCTGCTCTTATTATGTCAGCTAAGAGATGTGATCCGTATGCGGATGGAAGCAAACTCCCGGCGCCTTTTACGGGTAATCGACGTTACCTAATTCCTGTTTTCGCAACGCGTAAAATATTCCTTGTCCGCCCAGTCCAGTTTCTATACGTCCGACAAAAAAATCGGAGTCGTGTGACTCGGAAAGGTCTTCCAGGTTTGATTTCTAAAATTGAAGTCGAGCGCATGAATAGGGCGGGAGACGGAAAATTCCGTGGGAGGTCACTCGTGGTTTGTTCGTTTCCTTGAATTTCGCATGAGAGAGCTTTTGGTAGATACACGTGGAGGGAGCTCGTAAGTAAAGCGGGGCAAAATTATCGAAGAATTGAGGAGCGCGAAAGGTTGCATACTGCTGTTAACAACTCGGTAATGGATGAGGAATGCGAGCTGCCTCCCATACTTACTCCGCATTTCACTTTCTCTTTGAAATATTTTCCGTAAATGAGCTAAAATTATAATTGACGTCTACAGTTTAACTCCTTTTTCGCATTTCAGAGTGGTCATTAATTCACAAATTTCCCCTCTCGACATACTTGGAAGAATTTAAGGATGGAAGGAAATATTGGTACCGGGTGTGATATGGATTTCTTATCGAGCCCTGGGTTGTCGAAATTTGAAAGCTAGGACAATAAAGAAACAATTTAAACGAATAAAATTAATTTCTGAAAAAATATTGGTGAGATATTATGGAAAATATTTAATACACGCCAAATGAGTTACATTTAAAACGAGTTACCATTCTCTCTAAAAACTTTTACCAAATCCAAAATCAAAGCCAAAATGTTTCCGCGAACCTGTCAAAACAATTTGGTTCGCATACAGAACAAAATTGGTACCTATTCGGACGTATTCTCATATCCTGTTCATTTAATTCCTCCATTCGCATTTTTGCTAACGTAAATCACTCTATCTCGAATACTAATATACAAAAGATCTCTTGCGAGTTGGCTTATCGTTAAAGAATATTGCAAAGTATTTTTTCCTCAATAGAGTTATTTAGAAATGGAATAAGTTACCTGGATCACTCTTATAGCCCTTGCCCGAAAATGCTAAATCTTTAAAAAAGAAATGTTATTCTGCATTTTAGCAATCTAGGAATGGCTATTGGGAATTTTCCACTGAAGCGACGAGATTTCTGTAGGAAGTAAGTGACTGCTTGACTGGGTGATGAACGATTGGGATCCACCCCGTGAACACTAAGGTCTGTCATGAACTCCGACAAATCCAGGAAAAGCAGACTACTTGTAGTGAATTATTATTTTTGCGTAACTTATATGTAATATGTTCATTTTTTATGTATATGAATACAATTATCACGTAGGTGGTGTATATATTTTAAGTTTATATAATTTATTTATAGGGTAAATATCACGTAATTATGTAGGTACCTGACTGCCACCAGACATACGGCCTAACTGCAGTTTAGTTGTAATAATAATAGTAGTAATCATAGCGTAAATGAATGTAGAAAAGTCGGAGTTTATTGTAAGATTCTTTTCTATTCCTGTTAAATTTTCGAAGAAATATTGGCAATATTTTCAATGAAATTAGGAATAGATGAACTTAAATTATGATAAAATATAATTATTTTCGACAGGTTTTCAGAGGATATTCATCATGTGCATAACTGCAGTACATTCCTCTATCGTTATACGCTTAAACGAAGGCCTGGAGTCTTAGGTATTTCACATACTTATCAACATTTGAGTAGATCACATTTCTCAGGTATTAGTTTCGTTGAAAGCTCTTCTAGCTGATTTTGAAATTGAGAGTAGGTACTCATTCTAGAACCGTCATACAACCGTTAATATTCACTAGATACATAGGTTCTTGCTTGATTAATACCTCTATATTTTTTTCAAAAATATTTAGTCCCTTTGTCTTTTCCTTTGACTAAGTATGGAATTTATTCTATTAGTGTAGAAGGTGAAACTGCCTCAAGACACGAGCATAAGAATTTAAATTATCAATAATCTGAGGCGTTAAAATAATTTATGAGTAAATTACTATGGAGCAAATTATGTACACTAGCTAATACTGGTTACTACCTCAGAAAGTGCATACAATTACCCTTGGATATCAATTTAAAACAAAACTTCTATAATAAGTATCCTTGAGTTATATTCAAGTATAAATCCTGATAATCCTTACGAATATGTGAAATTAAAGAATGCATGACCGTCAATGGAAATTTTAACCTCAAAAAGAAAGAAAAGCACGACCATGATATTATTCTACATACTTTAGTGTTTAGTGCATTTTGGTGTTAATTTCTCTTTGATCATTATCTCATTATGGATAACCTTATAATACCAAGACAGGAACAATTTTTTTTCAATCTTCTAGATTAACATAAGCAGTTGCACTTGTTTAATCTGACTGAAAGATGTTCAAGATCACATAGGAAATAATTAAATTCTATGGGATGCTAAAAGTTGTATATAAATTGAAGATAATATTATAAGCTATGCCTAAAATGTAATTAAAAACAGCCAAGTTTTTGAACTAGTGAAATTTCATAGGGAAGTGGGATTTAAAATACTAATCGTAACTTCGTAATTATTCGTACTCGTAATTGCTTTAAATTAAGTCGTTTTCATTCCATCTTCTTTTCGGAGAATCACGCTCATCCCTCTTTGCCATTCTAAATTTCGCAACGAAGAAGTGTAAATATTTCCCTTTGGCTTTGAATCCCTTTTCTTGGCTGCCGTTCGTTTGTTTCGGAGACAGGCCAATGTTTGCAGGCACTTTCTCCTTTGATGTGTCATTTCTCGTGACAGCCTCACTTTCATCGCTTCTTCTCTTGCCCGAAGAATCGCTCACTTTTCCAAAGAAGACTCACAACGGGGGACAATTCTACGGCTGCAAGTCATTTCCTTTCCGATACTAATGGAAACACCGTTCCGTCCTGACATATGCTCTCGGTTGTTACAGCGCTGTAAAATTAGGAAGCTTCTGTAAATCAAGCGTTGGAAAGGTTTTGAAAGCTATGACATCTATGATAATACATTGATCTGGAATAAAAAGGGAACGAAAATTTAGGTACCAGATGAAATAGTTAGGTATCATATATGCGTATGCATAAAAAAACAAACCTTTAAAACCCAAATGGGCCAATTCAATGGCAAGGTTAAGTTTATGGAATTTTACTTCGCATACAAGACTCTCAGTACGAAGAAAGTATTTGCATTAAAATGAGAGGAACTCGATTTCTCACTTACGTTTCCAAATTCGTTACCGAAGAGCCATCCGTCGCGTGGTAATTAAATACAGGCAGGTCTCGAATTACATCTGTAGACCGTTCTTAGACTCACTGTGTAACTCGAATTTTATGTAAGTCGGGCACGAGCTACTCGCTATAGTAAAGCTGCGTAAATAGAACGTCGCTTGTTTCTCATTTAGCGTTTTCGGTACACTTTTCAGTAATAGGAGTTCGCCACCTAAGTCCGAGTTTACGAATTTCGAACTTACGTAAGTCGGAAACTGATTATACCCTGTTTGATCACAGCATAATTTAATTTAGAGGCATAACGAGTAATATTACTATTGCGAAAATTTTCATTTCTTTCACTATATCTTTTAGCGATAAAGGAGCGGAAATCTAAATTGCATATAGTGTGAGAATAATGCCAATATTGCGAAACTGATCAAAATCCCGAACTTAATACAATCTAATACGGTGAATCTCAGGTAAACATTTTCCCAAGAGAAAGAACAGCTGAACAGTAATCCGGATACTTTTCTTCTCTTGCTTAATCAAATTCCATCCGTGGCATCGCAATTATGGCCAATTTTCATTTTAGCCACGGTTGTAATTTCCGAAATTTACGAGAAAATGGCATCGAGCACGCAAGCAGCTGCGTTTTTCGTCACCCGAATTGCGCTTTCCATCGAACTTTTCAATTCAAACAAATTACATTCATGATCTAAAGGTTGCATCATTAACCAACCCGAAGATCACCATTTGATTGTTTTTTTAACCTAATTTTTATTCGTTATCTGACTGGTAATAGGACCATAATTAGTTGATGCTTTCTGGCGATATTTGGTGGAACTTCTCCATAATAAATAGGAATAAATAAATAAATAGGACCACAATTAATAGGTTAGCGTATTATAATCACTCATAGATCATTGACAGTGTTACTTTGTAATTTCTATCTAGATGTTCCCATAATGTATTTTGTTGAAATATGACATGCCACAGATATAGCTATATACTAGCAGTAAATCAGTATTCGACATCTTGGTTATCACCTGGGTTAGGACTGTTTGTCCTATGAATTTACAAATCTATGGACTACATTTTAAGGATTCGAATTTTATATTTTGTTTTGGTGATTTACTGTCAACCTTTTCCCCGCAGTAGTTTTTCTAGGACACATCCTATAATAGTTCAAAGTGCGATAACTTGGAACTAAATTCGGAAGTTACTTTTAAAATAAACAGTAACGGCGTTTATAAGAAGATTGCAGCAAAGGATATATTGCAGCAAAGTTTAAACTTGTAGTCACTTAGCGATTTATCGGCAATTACCTGTAAAGTTAGAGATGAGCTTTTGATGATTTAAATTTGTAGGATGCAAAACTATACATTTTTTTTGTCGGAAGGGTTTGATCGGTATCGTTTCCTATCTTTAATGTCGGAATTTGCTGCGTTACTGATTAGAAAGGAATTGTAAAAGTGAAGTGTCCGAAAATCCAGTGATGATTAAGATAAAAGGGTCATCGAGATCGTCATCGAGAAAATCTGCGTTAAAGTATCAATTACTTTTTAGAGTTAATTTTTATAGTAAAATTTCAACTTGTTTAATTTTTCTTTTCGATTCTCGCTACTGATTCACTTTGAACCATTTAAGTAAGGGATTACTTTCTTCGATACTGGAGACATTAAACGGATTACTCATTTCCGGAGAGTTTCAATCAATTATGAAGCCTAAAATAGAAAGCTATATTTAATGTCCAATTTGAAATATTTCTCTTTAATGGAAATTTCGGCGAGCGTTGCCGTCAATGAAACTGACTTCATAAAACCTTGACTTGTTCTCCTCTTTGAGAGAAATTGGTTACTTCCTCTTAGCACGGATAGAGGGAGAAATTTTCAAACGCAAATTGAACGAAAAGGAAGGGGTCACTCTTCTCTGTTAAAGACGTTCACTCAAAGAACTTTTTAATTTGAACCTCTTTTCCTGCTGTCCCCCTGTGACGGCAGCAGAAATTACTATTAGTGCGAGTCAGAAACTATTTGAAACTTTCAAATTTTTGTCCCGAAACATCTTCCAAGGTTCTTTCAAATCACAAAGGTGTCTCACAAAGAAGCGAAAAACCATTCACGCAGACACCCTATTTTCTTATTGGATAAATTTAGGATAGAATTCGTTGTTTGTAACAAGTAGTCAAAGGAAGGAAAATAATAGGCCGAGGAAGCAGTAGGTGACTAGAAGGAATGTAGCTGCTTTTAAAATTTTCTGTTTAGATTTTATAAACGAATAGATAGTTTCGTGGAGAGTGGTTTCTATCAATGATTGTTAATTCAGATCTCTAAATGATCGACATTTGACAAAACTGAAAATAAAAACTCAACTATTTTATGTCGTGAAACTCTTTGCCTAAGGAGAAGTATGTGTTTTTACATTCTTTACACCATAAAGATGAAACTGTTTTACTTTTTCTTGTTGAAATAGTTTCTACCAGAACTCATAGTCCTTTGTATTGAAATTATCAAGTGAAATATTTTCCTGAAATTTTCATCTTGATCAATGAATGATTATGTATCGATGTTAGCAGTTCATAGGAAAATTATGCAAATAACAAATTAATGGATGAATAAGAAATATTATATATTAAGTTTGAAGAAAGATTAGTCAGCATTGGCGGAAATGTATTTTGAACTATTCTTTCTTGATACAAATAAACGTGGAAGGATAACAGATTATCCTACGAAAAGCTTAAATTAAATATCTAATTTGCTCAGACTTACTATAATTGTATTAACTCTGCATTTATTTACATTTTAACTGTTAGTTTTTCCACATTAAATTTCAATTTAACCCCAAAGAAATACGAATATGAAAAAAGTTAACAGAATCGGGACTCGAAGCCGGGTCGCCTAATATTCTTTACATGCCAAGCCACCGTAACATTTTCCCTTTAATTTAGCCATCTATAAGTTACATGTGACTAATTCAACTATGTAATAATATTTTTAATACTCATCTAGCAAGACTATTGGAAAGGTTTCTATCAGGAACCCCTGGGTTAAGTTTATACTAATAGCCAGGGAAGAAGAAGATAAACACTCTTTAATTTTATACATCACCGCGGTTAGTCCATCTAATGAAACAATTTTCAAGTCATGTAGATATGCTGTATGAACTTTCTTCCATGTCGTTTGGGCTCTAAAGGTTTATAGGAAGTCATTTGTCTGCGTAGAGACGCTATCGGTGCTTCTTTTATGTTTGAAATTTCTCGAAGGCGTCCTGGCTTCTCTCTATTCTGTTGAAAGGAATTATGGTCAAGTGGATGCTGTGTTCTACTGTAAACAAGCCATTGACAGCATTTAACAATTAGCGACAACTTTCTCTGGAAAAATAGTAAAGGGCCGAGGAATGGAATGCGGTCGAGCGAATACTTTAAAAGATCGCAAGCTCCCCTTTGACAAAGAGGACATTGAATTAAAGTTAAAATTGAACTTGAAAGGTAACGGATTTGGCCAAAACTTTATCATTGAAATATACCTTTTCATCAGTCACTTTTCTGATATCGGTTGTTTTCTTCCGTATAGTACCCTTTAGTTCATTGACGATTGTAAATCTATTTCGTTAGGTCATTGAAGAGAAGGTAATTTGAGAGAATGTAATTGAGGGTAGAATACCAGGGGAAAAGCAGAGGGGAAGACCAAGACAAAAGTTTTTAGATGACATAAAGGGTGGGGTAAGTTACCAAGAACCGAAAGAAATGGCATTGAGTAGGGAATATTAGGGCATGTGAACCTACCAAAAGGTAGAACAATTATGTATCGTGAACAAAAGTTAAAACTTGGAAAATCTCCTAACGAGAACTTTATCTCGAAACCAAGATCGCATTCTTACGTGTTCACGCATTTTACAGAGATAAAGTTGTTTTGCAAAATCTGTTTTATCAAAATGGTTTATCGTGTGAAGGAAGTAATCTGAAACTTTTCATTTAAAAGCATACCAATTTTAATGTTGTATTAAAATTTGGTTTCGATTTCACATACACTACAACGGACGAGTTGATTAATAGATTTATTTTCGGTGATCACAGAAACAGCAAGCAACACGACCCAGGTTTCGATGCGTGACAACGGAACGTTGTAATGAAATTCAACCAAGTAAAGGTTGACACAATCAATTTTTTAAAATTTGTACTTCTTAGAGAAATAAAATTTCAAATCAACACTCCATGAAAACGCTTCAAGATCGTACCATCTTTTTTCGATCTACTTTTGATAAAATATCAAACCAGATAAAAACGTTGTTTTTGCATTTCACGGTTGAACGCAGGATAAAACACGCTTAAATTTGGTGCAACGTCTGTTTACTTGCGAGTTTAGTTTTTATTCAACTCCAAAGTAGAGCATCCATGATAAAGTATACGACAGTCGTTCTTTCGTTTGTCGAAGGAGTTCTTCATTTATCCATTTTTCATCATCCTTACGTAGCACTTTATCTCAATGGCTGGGAATCTTTTTCTCTCCAAAAAAAGGGAAAAACTCGTGAAAAGCTTCTTCTCGTGAAAGTGATGAGTTGGTTTCCCATTTCCTTCCACATTTCACCGCGAGAGCCGTTGAATGTCATGTTTTTCCTCGCTGTAGTTGTACAAGTGTTATTTGGTGTTAGAGGTAATGATAAATTAATGCTTCTGAGAATCTTATAATTGGCGATGAGCTTTAGCGGTGCGACGTGCTTTAATAGTTTCAGCTTAGAAATATATGTAGGTAAAAAGACCACATTTTACTCACCAAATGAATTAAATAGTCCCAGTTCTATATCAAGCATGTGATGAACTCGAGCGTTTATTCCTTCTAAAAATTATATGAAAGAACACCATTATTTGAAATTTCTTGCTGCAGTATGCTTATTGCCAGGAGACAGCCTTATACCCTTCAACATCAACTCTTAAGATAAACGATGCGTTTATTATACATTACATGTATTATTACAGTACATGTAAATATACTTTCAGTAATCAATATGTTTTAACCTTAATTTATGGAACGCCATAAAAAGGAGAAATTGAAAATACCTCGTAAAACTCTCTAATAAGTACGAGTAAGTAATCCTCTCGGTAAATACTAGTACACTTCTGTGAGACTTATCGTTCCTACATTTGTAGCCTAACCGTTTAGTATAGTAATAGTGACAGTATTTTTAAAAGTGCTTCGACGACTGTGGTAAATTCACGCACGTGGGCTCCCACTGGGAATCAAATCCGGGACCGCTTTCACCAAAAGCAAACTCGCTATTCTAGATCCCTCATATAAATCTTTATAGATTATTCCAAAGTCAAATTTTCACATTACTTCTCAGCCACAAAATTTATAGTACATACAAACTTATAATTATTCGTTATTACCATTTATGAACACTTATACGTCTAATTAGACCTTTCCAGGTAATATATTCCGTACATACATTTATCGCTCTGTTAAGGAACTAGACGTAGTATGAAATGGATTTCTCTCGATGGTTGTTGCTCTTGATTGCACCATTTTTACATTTTACAATCCATCCACGGAACAGGTTGTGACCAACCGAGTTTTCCACTGGAAACATTATTCCCTCTGCGTTTTCTCCAATTAAACTCCACCTATATAACTATTTAATTCGCCCGCTCGTATTAGTAGTCGTACGTTGGATACAGGCGAGAGCATATTGTGGGGAATATTAAGGACACGGAGGACATGATGTCCGTGGACCAGTGTGGAGGGAGTGCGTACCTCCGCCTCGTCATTGAATCTGGGGCACGAGTGTGATAGTGGTGAGAGTATCGTATCTCTAGCGAGGAATTGCCCAACCGCGGGAAGACTTTCCCTCTCTCATTCATGTTTCCACGGCCGCTTCTTGTTTTCGTCTCCTCGCGGATTGTTTTGAAACACGCATAGAATGAGCTTTCCTTCCGAAAGCATTCTTAAGGATTCTGTTATAGTTTTATCTGTCTTTAAAATATCCACGGAGGAATCTGAAGGGTGTGGAATTGGAATTAGAACGGTGGCGTAATTATCCAGCATAAGTTGTTTATTCGAAATGAAGTACGGTGATGTATAATGCCTCGATGAAGTCATATCGTCTTTGCTTTAAACTGGATAAATTCACATGGAGAAACGGACGTGAAAAAAGTTGGTGAAACCGGGACACGATCCCGGGTCTTCCGATTGCCGGTAGGTTGCTTAAAAGAACGGTCTGAGAGTTGAGTTTTATATTCAAAGTCACTCTCAGGCTTTGATTGTGTTCTCTCAAACACTCAATGACAATGATATCTCAATGGACTGAGCAACCTATCGGCTATTGGGAGACCCGGGTTCGTGTCCCGGTTCCTTCAGACTCTTTTCATGCCCGTTTCTCCTTGGGAATTTTCCTAGGTGCACACGTTATCGAGCCAAGTTACCTAAACCCTTTTCCTTGAGGATAAATTAATTCAATTTGTGTGATTTATCAGGGGCTTAGCAAGGAATTTATTTTTTGGGGTAGGGTTTACCCATGGAGTAAACGAAAAACTGCCTATATTCCTGTGGAAGGCAAATTTCCATCTTGATTGTAATAAAAATGGAATTAGATTTATCTTTCCATATATTACCACCAGGAATCACCAGTGGTGCGCGTAACTAAATATTTATACCATTACAATTTACCTCGCATAACCTCCATTTTTGAAACCCAATTTAAAATGGCAATTTAACTTTCGTCGTTTTTGCAATTTCTATGCCTGCTTGCAAGCCGTCGTTATACCACACCGATCCTGACAGTGTTCTTATTGTATTCAATATCAAATTGTATTCACCAATAACAATTGCTTGTAATTTGTTGCGTCTTTAAAGGAAGTGTTAGATTTTCCCCTTCTTCCTATAATTTTGTACTTTGTTAACGCAAATCAAAACCGAAGTCATAAAAATATAACCTAACAGATCGCGAAGTTATGTCCCGGTAATTTATAGCAATTGTCTTCTAATTTTGAAGTATTGCGCTACTTTCTTCAATTTTATATTATCATCGTTCTTATGAAAAAGAATTTTAACGCTGAATTCATTCATTGTCACTATATCCATCATTATTAAGAATCGAGAATTTTTCAATGCAAGATAAACAACGAAAAACTTGATCTGTTGTCGATATCTGCGAAACAATCAGTTTAGCAACAACAATTGATATTTTCGCTATCAAAATTTTTGATCAAATGTTCTGCGGATGAAGGCTTCCTCGCCATAAAGGTTGGAGGAGGTATTCCCGAAGTAGGTCGGATGATATTTAAACTGAATTTCATTTCGCAGTAAAAAAATGGAAGGTGTGAAGAGGGAACAGGAAATCAGGCTTGGAATTCATCAAGTTTTTTTCTGTTTAAAAGGGCATTATATAATATGATACAAGACTGGCCTTTTTTTTCGATTACCCATCACGGAAGACGCTGCTTAGAATGTAGAGCACAATGTGGACGATCCGCTTATAGATGGAAACCACAGAATTAGATGAGCGATAAACCGATGAGAAAGTTAATGTCTCCGTCTGAGTTTGTTCTTGTTTGGCGAACGAGTAACAATTATTGAACTTAACTTTAAGTCGTTGTTGTATTTTATCTGAACGCAATCAACAATTATTTTTGATGGCTCTAAAGTTTTCAGAAGCTTTAACTTGAATTTGTATAGTATTTTGTGGAAAAAGTACAACTGTTCTCATTCTCTTCATGATGTATTTCCACAAAACATCGCCAGCAACTGTCCATTTAATTTGTTTTGTTGTTTTCAACGCAGAATGGTTTCTGGAGTTGTAACTTTTCCACCCGTCATATATATATATTTAAAAAAAATTTTTGTCCGAGTTTTTGCTCCTCTTTTTTCGGGCTATGGAAATAATTTTCTTTTGTTTAAAATTTAGTAATT
>KZ308940.1:6208-25786 GCA_000376725.2 Ladona fulva | reverse complement strand
CTGCAATTTTCTTTTTTTACTGCTTTATCCTTTCCTTTTATTAAAATTAAATAGGTTAGATGAAAGAGGGTTAAATCTCACCCGCAATGAAGACGTTTATATTCCATTCTAAATGTTACAAATACTACTGTCAAGCGTATGCATGGAAATACGTTTAAAAATACTTCTGGTATATTTTCGTAAATTTATCTTAATAGGAACAAATTTCCAGTTGAGGATAATGCACGTTGATGTACGTGACATGCGTCGTAATGCGTGACATTCTCAGACGATTAGTCGCGACGAAAACCCGAAAATTGCAGATGCGATCACAATGATAATATTTCTGATGTAAATTAACTGAAATATATTCTCAAAGAATTACTACTAATATTTAGAAAGCTACGGCGAAATTTTTGCGAACGGCTAAATGAGATCAAATTGAGACCAGAAATTCCTATTACATAACTAACCCATTCTCTAGTAAATGATGAAAAACCAGTACATACGTTGAAATCACAAAAGTTAAGTATTGATATTAGAATATGATGTTTATAATAATTTAATATAACATATTATTTGGGCCAAAAATATGAGAGTAAGAAAAGAAAAGATAAACATCCGTAGAGAGATGTGGTATTATTACAAAAGAATACGTACATTGCGATGGAAAACATGCAAGATGTATGGGAAAGGGTATCGTTGCATGCTAAGTATCTACATAAATAAATACATCAATAAAACTACTATGTATTTTAATTTATTTGAGAAGCATATGACGGAAATTACAGAAAAGGTCGTCATTCGATAAGTATGGGGAAGGAAAATGGTGTTAAACATTACACTAGGAGGATTGTGTCATATCCTCGAGTAAGTAGTGAGTTAAAAAGTCATATTTAATTAGATGATAGGGTAAAATTTAAATATAAATTGAAGGATAGTGTTGAAATTAGAATATTTTTACAATAATTTTGCGACGTTACAAATCATCGTTAGCATTAATTAAATTCACCTTACGTCACTTAACGTTTAAAAAAAATGTATCGGCAAAAATTTCATTAACTTAAAATATGTTACATATTTTGGGTGTGACAGAAAGTTCCTCCAATTCCAAATGCTATTTTCAGGACTATTTCGATATTGCCAATTTCTATTTCTTAAAGGAACGCTCTGAAAGTTGAGTTTTATATTCAAAGTCACTCTCAGGCTTTGATTGTGTTCCGCATTCGGATCTGGCTACGGGATCACATTCCAATAGCCTTTTTATTTGCTGATGGATTCGAGATGTGGCTTGGAAAGGTCGCCGTGATTGCGAACGCAGAAAAGGCGTTCGTCGCGAAAACTCGTTCTCCGGAATATCGATTCCTGTCGCGGGCAGTATTATGGAAAGGTGAAAGGTTATTTTGGAAATGACTTGTCGATATTTAATGATGATTTGATTCCCACTAGTAACTTCCATGAAACGTAGACTGGACTTCACCTCGTCAAGTACGAAGAAAGTTTTGCGTTTAAAAGCCTTCCGATAGCACTAGTAATCGAGTTCGACTTATCGATTGGTTAGCAAAATATTCGGTCGATTGCTACTATTGGCTCTCATTCTTCCCTAGGAAGACCCTAATAAAGACGTTTTATTATTATTATTGGTTAAGACGACTCGTGATGATCGGAATTTTTCAATTGGCTGTTATAGTTTAGATTGCAATCAATATATGCGTGGAAAAATCGATCAGAGTTGCGAAAATTTAATAACAATGTAAATGGGTCCAAAATACAATTACTAATAGATTTTGTTTCAGTGAATCTTGGGTCTAGTTGATCTGAGTAAATAGCAGTAGTATAGTAAAAATACTTCGACAGCTTAGGTCATTTCGTACTTAGGTCCTCAAAATCGAACCCGGAATGGCTTTCACCAAAGTCGAACGCTTGATTATCCGGGAGCCCGAGTAAATATTGGTTGCAAAATTACTATCGAAGTTAGTGAAAGTAAAAGATGGTTGGCCACTCTTGCTGAAATTTATTTCATGTTTATTTCAGAAAACTTTGCTGTAGTTTGACTGTGGTTACGAGGCAATCTCAGTCCTCACATGTCCTAAAATTCCTAGTATTTCCATATATGTATGTGATACAGTTTTCTACTTGGCAATCTAGTTATCATGGTTTAATCTTATTTTAAATACTATATACTTCAGTGCATCCTTTACACTGTGTTGTTTGTACTATGCGTATAATGAAAAAAGCAATATCCTCGTTAAAAAATACATATTGCTCCTTCCTTAAAAGGCTAACAATACTTTTTACAAAGTAAATTTAAGGGATTCCATCTTATTGTTAAATTATATAATGTATAACCGTCGTGCCAAATTTGGCAATGCATTCCATTTTGCGATATAAAAACAACCTAAAACTGGACAGCCTGTGTAGATACATATGTCAAAATTATCGGTATTTTTATTGTAATAATTGTGGTAATTGGACATTCAGATATCGGTTATATTATGTAATTGCAGCAAGGGAGTGATTGAAACATTTTTGTTGAAAGTTGACGAGATATTTCTAGTAGATGTTAATCTCTGAGACTTGTCACTTTTGTAATGATCGACTGCCTACCCGAACGACTTGAAATAATTTACCCCTTTGGCCTTTATTTGTGAAATTTAGAAATACTAATCATTTTAGAAAATACGCAAGAGTCACAGCATAAACAAAGGCGTACTTCTATGTCTTATATTAGTTTAAACCCTTCTGCGTCATCATATGGTCATGGTGTAGTCATGTCGCACGCGTAAAATCTGTTTCGAGATCATCTTAATTTAGCAGATGATAGTCCTGTTTATTTGAAATTTAATAATACTTTAGATAAATAATGCCAATAAAGAAAGTTCTGATTAATTTTCAATCAATACTAATTGTTTAATATCCTAAAATTCGGATTCGAATAAACTTATAATAATAGTATTTAAACTAATAGTATTTAAATCCAATATTCTTTGATTAAATGCTATAACGTTTGGTAGATAGAGGTTTTCCTTCCTTGAAAGTTAGTCTACCATATTTGTAGGTGAGATTTTTCTCTAAGAGAAGTAATATCTGTCTACATTNCCAATATTCTTTGATTAAATGCTATAACGTTTGGTAGATAGAGGTTTTCCTTCCTTGAAAGTTAGTCTACCATATTTGTAGGTGAGATTTTTCTCTAAGAGAAGTAATATCTGTCTACATTAAAAGATCCAGTTCGGTTGGTAGAATAAAAGGGAAAGGTGCTTCGATTTTTTTCGGATACGCGATTGAATAGTTTTTCTTATTTTCTGCATGTTTTAATATTCTCTTACAGAAGAAGATGGAACTTCCCCATTTATGTCCGAAGGTACAAGAACCGGTCTGAGTTCAAGTTATTTATCAGGAAGCGGAAAAAATGTATCGAAATCTAGGTTTCCTCGTAATATAAATTGAGGCGCGTGTCGTCCACCTCAGACGGAGTGTAAGTGATGACTTTTTATCGTCGGAAGCGTTTTGAGGTTGGGTTATCCTTCCCAAACAGGTTCCATGATCTTGCAGGACTCATTTCCTTAGTTGAAACCGAGTAAAGTGTTAACAAAAAATAGCGATGTGGTTAAAGTACTCGATAAAACCTTCATGCCGTGAGTCAGGGATGCCTCTTTGACTCCCTCTCAACCCTGATGCAAGCATTACATACTCTTCCCATAACCAAGAACGCATTTATGCGCCCTCAGCGGTGAAAGTAAATCCGTGGGAAGATCTAAGCATCGTTTCTGAGTCCGAAGTCGACAGCGCAATCTCTGGAGTCGAACGAACCGCTAAAAAATCACGAGGCTCTCTTCTTTTCCCTGGTTATTATCTTATCTCTTTGATGCCTCCATTACGTCTTCCATTACTATGTTTAGGTTAAGTTACGAGGTTGATATCAAGGTACCAAAATACTGTATCCCTTAAGTGGTTGTTTAACTTGTCGTTGACGCGGTAATAGATCTCGGGCGAGAACTTAACGTGAAGCAAGTAATGGAACTGATAAAATAACTTGCGAAATCCAGTAAAGAGTAGGGGCAGTTGTGGATTTAGTTCAGAACTCGTGGTTGAAACTGCGTTGGAAGATGTTGTTTGATTTTTTATTTGTTATACTGACTTCTTTTCTATGTACATATCCCACTTTTTTATTTATACCCTTTGTAAATTCGTAACCAACTTTATAGTAAAATGCAACCACCTAAAGCATGATTCGAATCCATGAAATGATATCTGTGAAAAAGTAAGAGACAATCTCCTGTTTTTGTGCACAGTATCTCTATTTCGCAATTATTTTATTCTTAAATCCTCAACTCAAAATTTTCGAATATTCTTGGAAAATGCTTTGAAATATTTTTTCGCAAACTTTCCTGTTTTAATCTCGCCGTAATTATATTATCCGATATTTATCCGAGAAGTGGAAAAAATTACAAGAATTAGTAATGTTAGGAAGGACATGGAAGATGTTAACTATATTTAGCTTATTCGGATATCTAAATATCTTACGGATATGATAACCCCTAAATGTATACAATGTTTTCACTTGATGCTGCTATTTTAGAGATCAAATTAGAGAATTGATAAGCATAGTTTTAAATACCTGCTATAATTACAAGAAATATATCATTTCTTCAGAGGATTCATGGTTATTCTTGGAAATCCAAGACGTATATTGTGAGATGTACTCATGAATTTTTAATCAAGATTTTTTTTTAACTAATCACATTTTCAACTAAAATTGACGAGATAGAACTATAATACAATCGGTAAGATAAGATTATCACACACAAGCAATGCTTTTTTTCTCACAATCATCTATTCGACTTTTATTCCGAATCTTTTTAAAGTTTCTTTCTTTTTGCCGAAGAGAAAGTAACACCTTAACGGTTCATTTAACATAAATTTGGCGTTTCGTTCGATCGAAGCTCTTTGAGTTAAAACGCCGATTATTGCATGCACGAAGGGGAACATTCATCGGAAAATAGGGTAAACGTGATACGACAATTTTTTTAAATAATATCGGAGTCAATTTTTGCATCCATCGATACTTTCTCTTCCCCGTTTATAATGAGGCAGAATTTCTCAGAATTTATGAATTAAATATTTTTGTGGACTGCCGAAGTTTACTGCTATTATTTATATCCTTTTTTCGGCGCGGTTTGATCCAAATGGGGTACTTCTTAAGTCAACTGAGTAAGCTAATTTTATACTGAGTTTTAGTAAATGTATTGTGAGACTCATAAAAACAAAATATTTTGGTTGTTGAAAATAACTACAAGGAGGATGGAGGAAAAAGGCCAGCTTGTGGAAAGCATGTACGAATGCACAAGATTCTTTTGAATCACGTGAACGGATATATTATTAACATTTGTTATATATAGCCGTAGTTAGACTGTGGTTACGAGGCAATCTCAGTCCTCATTCGTCCTAAAATTCCTAGTATTTCCATATATGTATGTGATACAGTTTTCTACTTGGCAATCTAGTTATCATGGTTTAATCTTATTTTAAATACTATATACTTCAGTGCATCCTTTACACTGTGTTGTTTGTACTATGCGTATAATGAAAAAAGCAATATCCTCGTTAAAAAATACATATTGCTCCTTCCTTAAAAGGCTAACAATACTTTTTACAAAGTAAATTTAAGGGATTCCATCTTATTGTTAAATTATATAATGTATAACCGTCGTGCCAAATTTGGCAATGCATTCCATTTTGCGATATAAAAACTAAACCTAAATCTGGACAGACCGTGTAGATACATATGGCGAAATTCTCGGTATTTTTTNATATTTTTCAGTTTGTGTGGTTTTACGGCATTTTTAATTCTTATGAATATAACGTATTTCATCTCACTCTTTTTGTTACAAAATTTCAAATTAGCCAACAGCAATACATGCATTTATACGGAATATCTCTTGAAGATCTGATTTAGAATGAGATGAATGTTGAATAACTAACGTTGACTTTAGTCAGTCAAAGGGCAAATATAGAGTTACATTGTTGTTGCTATGCTGGCTGTTGTTTTATGCTTATGCTGTATTATGCTGCTGGTTGTTATTATGATGACTATTGCATCCGTTGCGGAAAGGAGAAAAAATGGATGCAATGGAAGCTATAGAAATAGTTTCCACGAAGCAGTTAATAAACAATAATGACTTCCCAAACCCTTTCCCCCTCATTAATCTAACCAAGAAACTTTTTCCTTCCCCACCCTCTCCGTATCCCCACTCCCCCCTAACAACAAAAAACAGCTGACATATATAAAAAGGCATATTTTCTGTAAAAATGTTCCTAATGTTGGCCGTGCTTAGGCCGAAACCGGTCGTAAAATAAAATAATTTGTGGAAGTTACGAAGTACTGTGTGTTTATTGAGAACTTTGCCATGGCTTTCCACGATATCAGGCCAACTCATATTGATTATATAAGTAATATCATTGAGTTAAAGTTAAGAACAAAATAATAATCAGCTTTTGACGTTTGCCTATCTAGTAAGAAAGCGGTTAACGTACGTGTTTCGTTTTAGGTGTTTTGACGGCGTAATTGTAGGATGTGCTGTATAACAGGATATTTTTCGCGTTGACCTGAAATAGGAATGTAATCATCCAATTAAGATTACAAAACCCCCCGAGTTAACGAATGAAATCGATGAAAACAACTTTGGGTTGCAAATCCATGTATTTTGAACTTGGAAAGAGTCGCCTTCAAGGAAACCACTAATTTATTTCGAATCCGAAACCGCTATGCGAGGGAAAAGCAATTTCAAGGACAATATCTTTCCTATCCAAACTTTTCCCAGTTGCAACTTCTGGGCGTCAGGAGGCCCATGATATATCGTCTTTTTTTGAATAGTTTGTCCGGAGTTTTGATCAATCGCACCCTCTGGCGTTGGCCTCGCTTTAATCTTCCCGCTTTCTTCCCCAATAACGCTCTAATTAGGTTGTCTGACTCCGAGAATAACTAGCGTCGTTTCCCTCTCAGATGATAACGTTCTCAGGAATTTGTGAGACGATATTTTGAGATAATTTTACTGCGATTCGCACGCCCTACTTCTTCAGTCAAGGTGGCGGACCGCGCGCACGACCTCGTGCGGGATTATTATTAAAATCGTATCTCCCGCTTCGCGTATCGATTTCTCTTTGTGATGGAAATCACTCGAGCTTTATGCGAAACTAGCTCCTACTGTTGCACAGTGAAACATTGTTTATCTGTGGAAATTAAAGGATTTCAATTACAGGCGATCGCTCATGCGCAAAGTGGGTTAGCGCTATGTTTACATCGTTTCTAGGACACGTAGCTTAATTGAGTACGCTTGAAGTGCTTCGGAGGGATCAAAATATATCGAATACTCGTGATTTATGGGGATTATTAAATCTACTATGAGCAATTATTTGGAGATTCAAATGCATTCATGCATGCATTCGAACAAACGTCCATTTCTCTAAGGTTCTGAAACATATATTGCATTGCATACCCTCATTTCATCTCTAAAACAGATAGTTAATATAGGAGTGAAGTATAGGATTTTCATGAGATGCGTGAGATGAAATATCTTTAAGGTACAAACCTTTAGAAGTTGGAAGCATTATAATATTATTGCATATACACAAGGTTTTTCGCCGGAAAATGTATGACCCTGTATGGGTCATTCCACTCCAAATTGAAGAAGAAGTAACATGACATTTTCGGGTATTCTTAAAGCTCTGTCATAATATGGGTATTAACAATTTTGTTAATTTCTAGACCAATCGTTTAAATATCTGGAAAATGAGACCCATGGACGGACACGAGAGACTACTACCAGGACCGGCGTTGTATTAGGAGGGGAGGAGGCTTGACTCCCATTTTTTAGTGTACAACTCCATCCGAGTTCCATTGTTATATTTTCAAAATTCAAAGAACTTTAAGCGTGTATTGCAATTTTATTATTTGAGAGCCGCAGATGCGACTTATTTGGTTTAAAATCATTTCAAAAGGTTATTTTCTCTAGACAGTTCCTCAGGAATGGAATCAATTCCTACATTTAAGAGAAGTTTATTTTAGACAGAGCGCGCGCGCATGATTATGCATTTTTTTCGAAATTTAACAACAAAAATGTTGCTGTAAGAAAAAGAGAAGGTTGGAACACNCTGGTCTGCCTCTCAGCTTTCACGGGCAACACTGAAAAACAAACACCGGATAATGAGGGCTTGATGGCCGTTGGCTTCTCACTCAGGGGGTCCTTAGAGGAGCTCCGGAGCACACGTCCTTTCACTTCGACTCACAGGTCAAGAATGAATGGATTACCGATTACTGGGAAGCCCAATGATCATTTCGGAAGCAAGGCTTCCATCCTCGGGGGGTCTCCACAAAGGAGAAGTTACTTCCTTTGTGGAGACCCCCGAGGATGGAAGCCTTGCTTCCGAAATGATCATTGGGCTACCCAGGAATCGGCAATCCGATTAATTCCGGTACCCCCTCACCACCTTTTTATCGCCCTAATCGCATCGTTCTCGTGCGAACCTCACCAGTGATATATCGTTTACGATATATCACTTACGATATATCGCGTATCGTGCATCGCCTCAGTGTGAACTCAGTCTAATCATTTTAAGTTAAAATAGTATTTTATGTTGAAGCAAGCATTCAATTACCAAGTTAATTAAATGCAAACATTCTTTGCATCTTTTAGAATGAATTGACCAAGTGAAGGGAAATATGAAAGGTCTTTGTGATTCAGTCGCAATGCCTGTGTTTTGATTAACCTGTATCTTCTATTACTGGAGATTCAATTTGACATTTGGCTCGTGTGAAGTACCGATTAGAGATTGATATGGGTAATTTATTTAATTTGACTAGATACCTGTCGAAAAGGCCTAAGAAACCTTAGGAGCTCATCTTCGTAATTGATTAAATGAAAGTTAGTGATTGCACAAAACTCATTTCTGATATTTGTTTCTCTTTGGAGAGACGATGACCAAAGTTACAGCTAATGGAATAATTTTATTTATCAATTAAATAGAATGCGATGGTAATATTTATAAAAGTATATGTGCATATATCAAATCATATATTTGATTTATCAAACAATCAAACGTGATTTGTCAAAGAAATTGGTAATTGTATACTTTAATTTTAATCCGAATTTCCAATATTGTTCTTGAGTGATTAGTAAGCAATAAAATGAAATTAAATGAGTAGATTGAATTGGCGATATAATTCGTTTTTTATTTTCTGAACGTGATTGATATTCTAATTTAACAAATTCAGTCATACGTATAAATATAGTAGTTGAGATAGGAGGAAAAAGAAAATTGAGTATGAGATAGGAGGGAAAAAAAAATCAAAATGCCTTTAAAGCGAGAACTTAGCTGTTGTATAACCATCAGTGTGTGGATTTTACTAGCTTCAATTTCTATTTTTAATGGCAATTAATTATTATAATTAAGTAGTAGAAATTGCATTCGACTTTGCAACTTTCTCGTAGAATCACGAGTCCAGCCGTTTATTTAATAGTTAATTAATAATGTATTCCTCTCGCACTTCATTGCTAAATGCTTAGTTAATTAGTTCATGAATATGTACCGTTTAAGTAATAAAGAAGTGAATATCGGTTTTATGCAGAATTTCTAGGAAAAACAGACTTGAAAAGTAACTGACAGGACCTGGAATCGAACGCTGGTTCCTCTTTCTGGGCGATTGTTATAGCAGTTGAGCTATCTTGCCAAAATATTCAGAGAAATTTCCCTGAAAGTGTAAGACATGGGTTCGAGTCTCGATCCTACCAGAGATTTTTACGTCCGCTTTCCCATGGGTTTACTCCTAGATGCACGCCTTCACGTGTTAAGTAACCTTGACCCTAATCTTGTATACAGAATTATAGTAAAGGAACTATTTTATCATACGAGTGTCATGAAATACAATAAATTGCAGTTGGTGATGGATTATTCAATGTTATGACTTATATATGTGATACTAAATAAACACTTCCTGCTAAGCGTGCGAAAGTCATTCAACTTTCTTTTTCTTCTTGTATCATCTTCCGGATTTCTCAAATTTGATTCTCATTAGTTCTTAAATCTTCCCGCCCACTTCCTTCAGCGCATAATTAAGTATTTATTCAATTCACTCTACTTTCCACAACTTCGAAGTCTTCCGAGGAAAGATTTTTGCCGCGCGGACAATCGAAAGCGAAAGCTGAGGTCGCTGCGAAAAACTCATTGGAAATTTAATAGGGAAACGAGAGAGATGGGTCTTAAGTAAACATCCGGAATAACGCACGTGGCGATCATTATTTTACGGAAATTTTTGTGGAAAACAATAGATTTATCCATGATGCTCTGAATTCCTAGTATATTTTCAGTCCGTCAACTTTTCTTTTGAAAATTGTCTCAGAAATCGAAATATGAATTAAAAACGAGAACAATTTTCTAACTCATCATTACTAATCAGTTAAATTAAATGGGTGTATTATATCGATTAAATGATTTTTGTATCAATAACTGGCTAAAGTACCCGTTGATTATCCACGTGGAGAATAGAAGTAGAATTACATATAGTAACCTATTTGTTTAGAGGAGAATATAAATTCTCTCACCATTCTTACTACTAGTAGAAGTTTCGTGGGACAGGTTATCGAAAACGAAATTTTTAATATCATCAAAGTATTCATTATTGAGAGTCGATTTCTATAATTGACTATGATAATATGAGTTTATAAGCTTTCTTTCTTGAGAAATTTGGCTTCAGGTCATACAATGGTTTTCTAAATTTTAGTTAGCAAAAAATAGAGCATTTAAACTATTGGGATGAGCTTCATTAGAAGCAATTCTTATGGGAAAACTTATAATCATCTGGAATCGAACCGGATTTCTCTTCTTTTTAAGTTTACCTTTTGGTTGAAATTGATAAGAAACGCGCTAATTGCCACTTACTCGACTTTCATGTTAACTATCGACAGTCATCGTAAAAAAGTAGAGGTGAATTTTTGCTATTACTAAATGGACAGTATCCTATTGGGAGAGTAGAGTTGTATGACTAAGGGAATGTTCGACTCGTCTGAGATCGAATCGGTGACCGTTAAGTTAAATTAAAAGTAGCCTATTATCTACGGGTTGTAGACTTTTAATTATGTGTGTAAAGTTTGAAGGTTTTGCGACTTTTGGCTCTCGAGATTAAGGCGAGCATACACACTCATGTACCCAGGTTTTACTTTATAATATGGATTAAAAACAATTAGCTATGGTGCCGAACGCACTCTTTTCAATAACAGTGGTACCTTGAATTAGGAATATCGGTTTGAAGTTCGTAACTAGAAAAGATCGTGCCACGGGGCCCTGTTTTCTTGTTTCTTTCTGGTTTTTACGGTTCGTATCTAAAGGTTAAAATGAAGTAAGGGAAACTTTCGTGAGTCGAGGTACAATTAGGACCCAGTAAGTAGTAATTAGTGAAATTTAGTACAGTTAGTAAATGATAAATTAGTAGACTTGCAATTCTGGATGGGAATTTCTTGATTCGCATTTAATGTTTCAATTAAATACTAATATTTTATATAGCTTACTTGGATATTAAATATGAATAACGTACATTTTATAATCTTATTTTAATAATTGATTTTGAATTATGATGCATATGTATCGGAAATAATCTCGCAGAATCGCTGAAAGTCATAGATGTCTCTTCTGGGCATATTTATCGCAAGTTGCTTCATTTAGGCATTGAACATTTGACGCATTATTTTAGCTCGTTATTGGTGCAATATATCGTTACATACGTTCATAAGTGTTCTAACTTTCGGTAGGTTCGTGTTCCTTAATATTCCCTACTGAACGTTATTTCTTTCTCTTCCAGGTAACTTACCCCATCCTTTATGTCATCTAACAACTTTTGTCTTTGAATGTATTGTTAAAAAATTGTAAATTTATCTGCCATAACCACATACTGACATCTGTCGCAAGTGAACTGGAACCAAGTACTTACCATCTTTGGTCGTCTTCGATTCAAGCCATTCTTTGAAGAACCCAGAATTTCCGTATTATGGATCTCTCCTGTTAAGCCAATCCACCGAAATATTCTGTGTACTTAAGGCTCAATTTCCTTCTAGTGATACCATTAAATCACGAATTACTATACTTAGAGGCATAAGTTTCCAATGAGAATCAGGCTTTTGTGTTAACAGCTTTCTTTCTCGATGAAAATTTTCGAGGACAAAACTTTACTTTCAATCCCTGATAAATATTTCTTAGGACAAACTAATTTGAATTTATCCGTTTACCATGATGCCGTACCCATTGATTTCATTTTCATTGTCCGTTAAATTCTCTTTGGCAGAGCTTAAGGATGCTCTGATTCTTTCGCACGGATCAGATAACAATGAAAAGTGTGATGGGAGAGAACTAGAAGCTTTCTTAGTTGAAATTAAACCCGTTTTCAATTTCTGACATGCGTATTGGAAGATTCCTTCTAACGGATTATTAATTATATATTCTCCTGGAGCTCATAAATTTACAGCAAATCGTATGTTAGTAATAATGAATACAACAAAATTAACATAGAATTAAATATAATTATATTATGTTATTCTCAGTAATTTTATCTGTTGTAGATTCTGAGCTAAATTTAACAAATCTTTGATGCAAGGTATTCCAGATTAATCGGCGCATTACTAGTCGCGATTTTTTTCGTAATCTATAAACTTCCATTGCGGAGAAACAACATGGCATATTACAGAGTAATTTTTAAATGTGTCATATAAGCTCTCTCTGTGCGATAAGGGTTTGAATGTTCTCAAATATAAAATATATACATGGATAAACAGAAGTGGAAAATATCGAAATGACTGGGACTCGAACCCGGGTCTCCCTCTTTTCGGGAACGAAATAAGCATCCCCTTAACAGAGAGGAATTGACTTATAGTCATTGGTTTACTAGTTTAGTGATTGGAATACATAGTGGGAGATCTGGGTTCAGGACCTATTCATATCGATATCTTTCTCTTCTATTTATCTTTGGATCTCAAGGCGCGACTTCTATGCGCTAATACACTTCTTTCATCGTTAGCATGCTTCAGTGGGTGCCTTTCATCCAGGGACCTTATTTAAGGGTCCCTATTCTATAAAGGCAACTTCCTGATTTCACAGAAGGTTAGCAATCCATGCGTTGATAATTTCATGCGGCGAATATCATAAATCATTGATAAACCATTAGGTGTCACGTAGGCATAGAAAGCGCAAAAGAGTCCACTGTGGAAAATTTGCACACTGGCTTCCAGTCCTCCTAGAATTTTGCCTTAGTGCTCCCGTGGCTAACGCCTTCGACTTTGATGTAAGCGGTCGATTCCCGGTGGGAGATCATACGTGCGAAATTACCTCAGCTGTCGAAGCACTTTCAACAACACTATTACCACTACAATACAAGAATACGATTACTAATTTTGTCTTATGGAAACTTTAAAATTACCTCCTTGCAGCGGGGTAGCCAGAGGGGGGAAGGGTTGAAACGGTTAATCGAGATTTTGGAAGGTTAATTGTAATTTTTCACAGTTATGTAAATATTTACAGTTACACTCGCCACTGGTGACTCACAGGGAATGTATTTTAATATAAATTTGACACCATCTTTATCATATTGTGGCAGAAGTTTGCTCGCCCCAGAAATATGGCCAATTTGGCATTTACTTCATGGCTCTGAAATTCTTTCTACTTATTTAGATATTTTGAAATCTAAATATAGATATATCTTTAAGGTAGACATACTCCTAGCGTGTTTTTAAGTCGTCTTTGAGAAATTTCTCCATATTAACTGGGCAGTTGAGTTAAAGTTGTTCATCATTACATGCCACCACGTAACTTGTTCATATGAATATTTATTCCAAGGCGCCGGTTTTGCCTATTTCCTGAATTTGGAATAAGAAGTTTGCGTGAGTTCATTATGGGACGCTTTCCATTACATCTGTTTGTTTATCAGTACACCCGAGGGGTGACTTGCGAAGAATGGCGTCGGACACGTGTAATTGTTTAAGGAGGTGAAAGCTGAAGTAACTCCCACCGAAAATCAGAGTTTTGTCATCTTTAAATAAAGAACGAATATTATATTTCCGCATTTTCATAATATGCGCCTTCTAATAACGGCTTTGTAAGTGGGGTCCATATCCATAATTCATTCGGCTGTTTTAGGGTAAACGTAAAGAAGTAGAACACCTCGAGAACAGGAGTGAATCCTTAGCTTTCTTTCGAACCTCGTGCCAGTCAGACGTTCCGTGATATTGTCGAATTACGCCTGGAACAGAATTTGCCCCAATTCTGCTCAATGACGATGTGATTTTCATCCGTGCGGTGGGTCAAATCGTGAGCCTGGCCTTTAGTGTTGTTTTCGCGTGGAAGTGACCCAAATAGTTCGACTGCCAGCGTATTAATTGATCGGAGGTGAGGACGTAAGGAAATTATCTAAAGGAGAGACTGACTTGTCTTTGCAAAGGTTATTCTTCAGCCAAATCAATGGCGTCACCAGCTCCACATGCGATCCGGTCCTCGAAAAATAATGTATCCGTTAGGTGATGTTCTCCAGCCAACTTTCTCTTCTTTTACGCTCTGATAATCGGAGTAGGTTCTCGTCCGTATTTATTTCAATGTCGTGTCTATTGCGATATTCCACATCTCGGTTTTTCAACCCCTTTGCATTCTACTTACACTTACAATCGCCAGGGTCACATCCCATCATGCACGTGCAGTAAACATGGTATACGTTACCTCCATCTTGTACAAGTACTTTCTCAGAGTTATACTTTCATAGTGACGGTGTTACGTCTAAGATGATAATTGTTTTGGTGATTTTCCGCGGGATTAAGACTATCTAAGGAGGATTTTCGGTGGTATTCGCATTTAGGAGAGTTTCTGTGATCTGAAACCATGAAAAATGGGTTAAAAAGAAACAAAAATATTCCTAATTTAGTTTTCCTAAAATGTTTTGCATAAATTGAATACTGTAATGGTACAAATAATTATGATTTTGCGTAAGTTATTCTAAATGAATAGTAGGTGAGAAAAGATGGCAGATGCAGGATTCCTGCAAATGTTAAATTTCTTTAACGATGATATTTGCTATTGTTAACATTTCTCCATTGACAGTATTTGATATTCGCGTTTTAAGAGTTTTACCCGTTTACAGATATTAGAATTGGATTTTTTCAGAAAGTTGATAGGTTTCAACTTGCCAACAGAAACCATTCAGAATTACAAACTTAAATAAACAATCTTTTAATCAGATATCGTCGATTTTCTCAATCAGGGTTGTTTCTGCAGATAAAAAGAGACATTGCTGAAACGAATGGAAGTGGTTTTAATGCTTGAAGGAATGAGGTATTTCTAGTATTGTTCAAGAAATCTTTACTAACTTGTGGAAAAACCTTAATATATAAGTTATTAATTCTTTCATTAGATATTTCATTTCATTTGAGATTTGTATGAAGTAAAATTTGTCGAAAAAGCTAACTAAATTCTTCAAATTGTTGTCGTGGAAATTTTTGTAGAATTGTTCCAACAATAGATCAGAGAATTCCTTAATATTAATAACTGCGAGGATATTTTTAACCCGCTTAATTGATATCGTCCTACATGCGTTTATTTCCTTCGCAAATTAATGCTAATAATTTAAATTCTCGGTCTTTAATTTCTGTTAAATGTTATAGGACTTTTTTGCATCTTAAGAGATTAAGTTATACCTTTAGATTCACTGAATTAACTGTTTATTCAAGCTAGTAGTTCACTCAATGGAAAACGGAAATGGCGATAATGTAGTTGGCTAGATGGCTATGATATAATGGCTAGATGTACCGTCTTTTGTTCTCCTTTCCTCATATTAGGATCTTTATCGTTCCTTGTATAAGTAACGGTGTATCACACAACACCTCGTACCCTCGTTTAAAAGATATTAGGTAAGATTCAAAACATACTACAGTTATCACACTTTCAGCGATCGCTCAGCCATGATTTGCAATATCTTGTACTTCATTTCGTCTATCCATAAATATTTTGAGATGAAATGATGATAATTATTCTGCCCAGTGCTGCACTTCTTGCAATAGGTTGGATATTGCCGGGAATGCTTATTATTATTTATTCAAAGGAAACAAAAATCCCCAATTACATCCGCTTAAATATTTTGAACGGTCGCAGACATAACCGACTAACTCAAAAATCCACGCCTTAATTAAGAAAAACGTGGTAAACCGGGACTCGATCCCAGGACCTCTGTGTAGGAATGCTAGTGAACTAGCCGCGCCCTCGAGGTTGGCTACGTAATTTGAATCTTAAAACATTTCCCGCTGTAATTTGCCTTCTTATTAATTATTCAAATGGTTACGGGCAATGTGAAAGATATGTTGTTGGTCCAAGGAATTTGTGTATTCAGAAAGGAGCAGATGAGGACTGTTATTTTATTCTGANGGGGAATTTGTATAAAGTTTAAACACTTAGGATTTTACCAATGGCAATACAGGTTACAATATCTGCATCCACAAGGAAAATCAATCCATGAACCGATTATATTCATACACAGTATGGTATATAAAAGAAGCACCTTCCTTGCTTGGGGCTCAACAGGGTCCTCAGCTGAGGTATTACCTTCCAAGTACATGCTGAAGGGCATTTACCAGCAAGTTTCAAAATAGGCGTCTTTAAAAGGGGTGATGTTATGTTACCTAAAATTTACCATGAGACATAAGAAAACTGTAATAGTAACTGTAGTAGTTTGTTGTCAAAATGCCAGAAACATTATGCCACTACAGAATTACTCTGTCCATCCTGTGGAATTTTTTGAGAGGAGATAATGATATCCCATTTAATACAGTGAATTTAAACTGTCAACTATACTCAGTATAGTTTTATTTTCTGAAAGAAGTTATCACAATATTCATTATTCCATGAAATACTGCAGCACAAACTCTAATGCCAAGAGGTATATTTGTGTATTTATTTTCAGTTGAACAAGCTATTTCCTCAGATGCTATTCTTTGTACATTATGAGAATTAACTCAGCCTGGTTTTTCTTCTACTGATAGCATAATTACTCATAAAACCTACTTATTATTAATATAAAATTTACACCAAGAGACACTATTGGTCCAGTCATAGAATCAAGCAAATAAGAGCCATATTAAAAACTTAATTCCAATCCTTTTATTTGTAAGGTAACTTGTAGAGAATTGATTAATGACCTACTTTATTCAAATTCCTCTTAGCCAAAGAGTCTGGTGACTACTCACAATGTTATTTGATAATATTCCAAATTTAACATTTTCCTTTCTTTTAACAAGTCAAAGCATCTTTCCATAAGTTCTTTCCTCATTTTCAGTATATTGTGTCAAGAAAATATATCAGCCAATCAATTCCTCCATTAATATAAACTGCTTAACTTGACTCACTCCTTTTATGTATTAATACTCAACTATTATATTAATTACAATATACCACTACTCTTATATGTTGTTCATCGCTATCTTTGACTAATAAAAGTTATGAAATATCCAATAGAAAACCTACTTAGAAAATAATGGCCTTTGTGTATATTATACTGAATGTTATACACAGTAAACATATTATTTCAAATCAACATCTGATGACAGTTTTCAAATTTGATTATCTTATGATCCACTAATATCTTTTCATGATTGGTGATATTGATGTGCCTACATCATTAACATCTTGAGCACCCAAATCCTACCTTCCTCTAGATATGTAGCTTAAATACTTAATCATACCTACTCTTCCATTAAATTATTTTCCATTCAAACGTATCTATACTTCACACATTTTGTTTGCACAATTTGTTTTACTTTTCGAACTTCAATGGTAGTCTTACAGGTAACATATTATATATTGCTTATAAGTTTTCTATTCCTTAAAAAGCAATTCAATAACAGATTTAAATTTAGCTGAAAATTATGAGTTAGGTACAGAAAGCATTAGACATAAGTATCTGAATTCGGAAAAAAGAATGCTAATACATTGCCTTCACAAGGACATGGTCTACAAAATATCCCTTTGTTTATTTATTTTTTGACTTTGACCATTTATTTTTTGTAGGGGTGAGCAAATTGTAACTTTTGAAAGAATACATAGGGAAATATATTGATATAACAGTTACAACAATAACAATAATTTTTATTCCACCCTTCCAAAATAAAATCTTAACAAAAATAAGCAAGATTTTTCATAGATTCAAGCCTTTACGTGCAGTCACCTTTGATTGTTTTGGGGTTGCCTAAATTTACATCTGCAAGCAGCCAATTACAATAATGTTATGTTTTAACATTTTAGCGCAAATATGTACACAAAAAACGAGCGCTTTTTTTACAGAATTGCTTCTTAATTCTCATTTGAAAATAGCAACTCTTTTACTATTCTTTAAGAAATCAGGTTCCGAACTTTCATTAGCAAGGTTTACTGGGAGGAAAGTTTATACTTTGATGTATATCAGTAATTGTTTCTTAAACATATTTCAGTGCAGACCTAAGGGGTGTTATATTGGGTTGTCACCTTTTCAAAGGTGAATTCATTGTGCATTCATTCGAATTTCTCAGAATTGTTGCATATAAAGTTTGGTGTGACGGAACGATATTTGAAGTTTTTGTCTCAGATGTGGTTAATTTTTCTTTGCTATCACGTAAATGCACGCTATGCATTTTAATTGTTCAACTGCACTCGAAAAATATGGCGAAAGCGTTATATCGTCTTTTCATTTTAAAGTTTCAGCTTCCCTGCTGTGAGATGAAATTTGGAAGCATTTCGGAAAGTGACAAATGAATCGAAAACGTCGACAGAAACCTATTACTGCCTCGTAACCGGTAATTCGTGACTTGGAGCAGGGTATTTTATCCGAGCGTGAGGGATCACGACTTTGATTTTTTGCGAAAATAGTCATAAAAAGTTCCGGAAGCATTGTGAGGTACTGTAGCACGCATCTTTGCTTGCTCTGCTGACTTTCGGATTGCAGTTACGAGTAATCGCCGATAGATATCCTTTCCTCATTCTTCTCTAACGACTATTGTGCTGTAATTTTTGTGGTATTTCAAGAGGAAGTCGTTAGGAATGATTTCAGAAGCGAGAGACTTGATTTATGAATTGCTATCGCAGAGAAAGTCGATATCGCTGTTTAATTGATACGTGCTATGCAGATATTTAAAAGGTTCGATAGATGAATTCCTAATTAAGTTTCTCCCAACTCTGTAATTAATCTTAAATGGAGATAACAGAATTTTCACTTTTTCCTCCTTTACCACTCTTATATATTGAATATTGCTCTTATACTCCTATTTCGATGTCGGTTTTGTTGGAAACCTTATTCTCCTTTTCATAACTTAATAATATTTATTGATTTTAGTTTTAATTTCCCCTAATATTACTTTATTTTGAATCCTTATTCAAATTTATGTTGCTTACATTATTGACTTTTACCATATACTCAACAATAGATTCATTTCAGTACAGAAGTGATTTCAATGACATCTTTTTTCTGCCCCATTAACTGTTAATAAACTTAATTAATGCAGGCTTTACTTAATAGAATTAAATTATATAGCATATATTTTCATTTTCCTC
>KZ308939.1:418895-442585 GCA_000376725.2 Ladona fulva | reverse complement strand
ACAATTCTAAATAAATATTACTTTATAAAAAATAAAATAAAGTAAATTAATTATTATATAAATGAAATACTTAAGTTGCCTTCATTGGCTCATTCATCGACATTTTTGCCACCTTCGATGGCGTCTTTTCCGACGGACCCTAAAGAGGGTGGCGGAATGCGATGGGGCGCCCGCCCCCCTCTTTGACGACCTTTTAGTGGTAGCAATTTTCCTAGGGTGTGCCGATGACGAAGCGTGAACTAAGAGTTTGATTTTGAGAGTATTTCTACGATC
Source organism: Ladona fulva (assembly GCA_000376725.2). Taxonomy (NCBI): domain Eukaryota; kingdom Metazoa; phylum Arthropoda; class Insecta; order Odonata; family Libellulidae; genus Ladona; species Ladona fulva. Next base: position 442,312 of record KZ308939.1, on the reverse strand, counting down.
GCCATACATAGATTGCATTTATTTGACGAAATCTCATTTTCGTAATTAATTGGAGATAATTTTGGATGGAAATTGTCTTACACCACCTCACCCTTTGGCAATCCGCCTCTGATTCGGCTTCTCTTTTAATTTCGCATCATATTATCCTTTTTTAGTTCCTCCAATCCTTTTCAGTGACTACTCATTCGTGATAACATCAATATTCCTCTCAAAATCAGCAAACTTTCAATAGAATTGATTCCGTTTTCCCTTGTGTGCATGAACCAGCGCGGTGAATCGCAGTCTACAAATATGAAGAATGGATAAGAAAATTAATGACATTGGTATTTTTAATTCGTCAGTTTTTGGGACAATATGTTAGTAATTTAGCTAATTTGCTGGTGACAGCGAATCAAGCGCTCAAAAATAAAAATGATACTCTTCATTAGTAAACTAATCTACGGCTTTTCACTAAGTAAAGCGTATTCACGACTGTTACGTGGGGCAATAGTTAATTTAGCTAGCGAGTGGTACGATTCATTAGGATGATAATTACAAGTTAACGAAATGAGTTAGCGTGAGCAAAATGAATTTCACCCCCCGCATCAAGTCCCATTTCGTCCTCATTCACCTATTTCAATAACCTCGTCTCCCAATTCGTTGCGTCAAGTGGAAACAAATGGGACAATATTCTGCTTGGATTGATTCTACTGATTGAAATAGTTTTCGATGTAAAACTATTTGAATATAAGTAGAACGACATTCAAGTGCGGCCTGACGGTTTCATATGCGGCCTGATGATGCATACATCTCTTATATGGCATCTTTCGAGATGAAACAAAAGTTGAAAACAATATCATTGAATGCATAAAATCGATAGTTTCGGCTTAAATATTCTAAGTTGATACAAGGAGGGGATGTTATTTTATTGACATCCCGATAGGATTTTCCTTATTTCTCTTTGCCAATTGTGTTAATTTAACCTTTGACGCTTTTCCTTACACCTGTTATGTAACAAAGATATTAATTTAGATTCAGTTTAGCGCAAAGGAGAGTAGAGCTCAAAAATAACTTAAAAATCGATAACAAAACATATTTACCGTCGCAAATTAAGACCGTAAACTTGGATTCACAAAATACTGAGCAATAGCTTCGTGGGGATAAAGGTCGGCTCCGGAAGTATTTTTAATTAACTCAAGATAATAATGACTACCTAAGAAGAGACGGTAAAAAGCAGCTCGGAAATTCTATGAACTTGAATAGCAATAAAAAGTAAGAAAGTATTGCTATGGGTCAATCCGTCGATTGTACAGAGGGATTATAAAACTTAAAGAGTAATTAACAGAAAGGCTTCCAGATAGCCAAATGGGTAGCGGGTTCGCTTTGGGTGAAATATGACCTGTGCTCTATTCCCAGCAGTACGCCTCATGTGCGAAATTACCTCAATTGTCCAAACTCTTCTAAAAGCTACCACTGATTTAAACAAATAAAAGATAGGAACGAGAAGGTTTATCTCCACAACATAATTTTCAGTGTAAATGAACGAAAAAGTGTTATTCACAAGTAAGTGTTACACATGGTTTGCAGTGAATCCGTCTCCTTACATCACCCATGGAAATGAGGCAACGCCACATCAATTTCCGTGGCAGGTGGGCCTCATCATGACCCTGGAAACTGGACAACAGGCATTCTGCGGAGGGTCACTCATATCTGACGAGTGGGTGCTGACCGCGGGACATTGCGCAAAAAGGTAAGGCCCTTTATTCTCTTTAGATTAAGAGCTTTCAAACTGCCGATCTAATAGGGAATAGTAATTGCTGTTCAGCAGATTTTCAATAAATAAGGGCGGTTGGAGTTCTCAATCTTCTGAATCGATTTTGTTCATTCGAAAGGACGGAAAGTGAATTAATCCGCATTCAGACCCAAATTAATTTCGTGCCCACGCTTCAAAAAAGGAATCGTCGTTCGTCATTCCAATCGAATTCCTTCAGAGTTGCTTCTCCTCACCCTTCGATATGTATAAAATTCGATTAAACATAGCAATCTGATTCGAGTGCCGGAATCACAAACGCCATTTCCTAACGCTTTGTTTTCTCTAAACTTCGACCAATAAGAAGGAATCTTGACTCAATTTTTGCAAAATATACGCAAATAAATGATAGTTATATATTTCGCAAAATATAAAATATTGTACATTCATATAAGACACAAGTTCGAAAAAATTTAAACTCGCATCGATATTACTGTACAAACTTATCCATCCATATAGATATATATCACATAATCCATACAATATTATTGTATCAATGGGCTAAATTTATTTTTGTTTCGCGAGGTCACGAGTTCGAGAGTTTATTTAATTTACAAAATCATTACTTTTAACGATGTAAACGCCGCAACTTTTGGGCAAAAAACGAATCGTCAATATCACTTGTTTGTATAATTAATACCTTTATCTCGGGAAATTACAGAGGAAGTTTCCAGCACCTTATTTCCTCGGTGAATTCATTCTGGTTTCGGAACGTCTTTGTGGTTGCAGATTTGGGGCATTTTATAGCGGAAATCCTATTTTTTGAGGATGTCCGCTTTGACTCACTCGAAAATGATTATAAACAATGTTGGAAACTGCGACAAGTTCCATAACTCAGGGCTATGCTCATGTTTATCAAAGTTTCCCTTGTCAATCATCGCGATGAGTCAACAAATAACTCTCTAATTTACTCTTTTACCAAATATCCATTTGAGTAAACGAATTAAATAAATAAAATAAAGTCGAATTAAATGAAATAAAGTCGCGCTAAACATTGTTTGTTAGCGATTCGAAGATTCGAAAAGTTTTCAACGGAAGCTCATTAATGCGTTTTGAATTAGTTTACGTAATATAAAGAGTTATCTTAAATTCTCCATTAGAAATAGATACCTCATTCCAACGCCTGCAAATCAAACAAAAAATCAGTCCAAATACTGGACATATTCCAGTCTTACTGGACTACTCCAAATAATGTTCAAGTATGTGGACTTTTGTTGGTGCGCAAAATAAATTTCCACCAAATGTATTATAATTGAGTATTAATTAAATTAACAGAGAACCTCAAAAGTTAATTAAATTATGGAAAATATCTGAAGCTTAAATTACAATTGAATGGCCCTCGTTTCGTCAAAGATTTATTTCTGCAGTAATTTCGAACCTTAACATTTAATATGAAACGATTTTCATTGGAAGTTGTTACACTTTAGGGGCATAAGAAAATGTTACATTGGTATCCATGCAAAGTGTAACTTACACATGGATAGTAACTCAATGTTTGTCAACTCAATCAATAGTTAAATTCCCTTAGAATAATTAAGATATTTATGTGGCTTATGGATGCTTTTCTTAAAATTGGGTTCTCTTTTCCATTAACAGTCACATATTTACGACTTTCTTTCGTTTAACTTTTATCATTCGTCTAACATTCTCTACTGAATCGCTAACTCCATCACACATGGGCGATTTGACACGTTTATATTTACATCTAAGCCTTCCAAGCCGCCAGTGGCGCGTGGCAGGGGGTGTAAAAACACCGATAACCCTATCACACCATAACTGCTATTAGCTTCTCTAATGTTACGAGGGAAAAACGACCAGAAGTAACTATCCGTCCTGGCAATCACTTCCATGAATCCCTTCTTAGTTTTCTATCGCAGCTCACGCAAGTTCCTGACTAGAATAACAATATCAGCTATCTCGTCGACGATATCTATGGATATAAACTTTTCGAAAAGCTTACGTTCTTAAGTCTTAAGTTCTTAAGCTTACGCTTAAGTCTTCTCTCCCTAAGAGAAGTCCACCCGATGGATAGCCGAAACACTACTGTCGAATCTAAAATCTCTCTTGACAAACCGTTCTACGTTCAACCATCTCAAAATCGAAGACTAACCCTACTTCGAGAGGGTCCTAAATTGCGCAGCAATACTGTGAGGTCGAGTTAGGGAAGAAACGCTACTTCTTTTACTCTCGATGAACATCCCATCAGAATCCTACTAGCTAACCTTTGCATCCAATTCGCCTTTCATAATACGAGTAAGCTTCGAATATGCTCTTTGAAGGAAAAGCTACTACTGAGTGTAATACCTAGGTATTTGAGATGTCTCACGAACTCCAAAGGATGGCCTGAAATATGATATGGTGCGCGAGTAACATTGGTAGAACGCATAAAAGACATAAGTACGAACTTCTTTAGATTCAAGTCGAGCTGCCAATCACGAACCTGTAATAATTGTTCTGTAAACAACCGGTCAACAACGTTCTATTACATTCAGAAACATCTCTGATTTCGAGATTATTAAAAATATTAAGTTTTCGCTTTTTTGCATAAATTTTCCTGCTTAACCTAATGATAGGGAGGATGTCGTATTTACATCATCATCAGTAACTGGAAACAAAAAGCTGATAATACAGTACATTTAAAGAAAGGGCAGTGTGGGAAGACTCGAGGAATGCTAGTTCAGCGGCTACTTGTCATTGAGGCGATTCTTGACTCCCGAATAATTTTAAGTACTATTTATCTTTATAAAACTTTAATGTATAATTAAATTGATTATGAGATAAAAATACTACTTCAAATTCTGAAATCGGAATTACGGCTAATAAACATTTTTGTTTCAATGAATCCATAACTTTCATCCACGACATCGACAGCGGTCGAGGAAATTAGGTTTGAAGTCGGTCAAATAGAAATAGTTCCACTTCAACAGAATTTCCGAGGTTTCCTTCCGTTCCTTCGCCATGGCTGCTCTCCGTGGGTTCTTTCTTGGCCTCTATTTTCGAGAGGTGCTCCTGAGCCGAGACAGAGTTTGCAACTACACGGCACGGAGATCAACCCGGGAGACGCCGTACCAATGACACGCAGGGGTAGCGGAGAATGCAATGGACAGACCCATTATTCAAACCTAAGTTGCAAAAATATTCTTCCAAGCCCTATTCTTTCCTTCTTTCTACAATTTTAGAGGGAAATGTAAAGATTAGTGGAAGAAAAGCCTTCATTGTCCTGAGCTCATCAGTAGAGACTATTCATATGTTTGTATAACTTTAGCTAACTGGGCCAAAGTGTGAGGTCATTCCAGGTGATCCTGGGTGCACACAAAGTGAAGGAGGATGAGCCATCTCAATTGAGGATGACCAGTGCAGAGGCCATTGTGCACGAAAAGTACAGCTCTCTGCTGATTCACAACGACATCGCACTCGTCAAACTTCCACAGAAGGTGAATTTCACTGGTAAGTGAATCTGAGAAACTGCATTCTAAATCCAAAATCAAATCATGCATACAGTACAGGATAGCGAACTGGTTCTAGCCTACTAAAAATAGATCCCAGTCTTTCTCTAACCATACATTGTCTTACTCCAAGTAATAAATAAGTCTCCTGATTCACCTATTGCAGTGGGAAAAGTAGTTAAAAACCAAGGAGAATGTACATTATTATAGATTTATGTGGAACTGGGTGTAAATTACTGTCATTTGAGTTATTCCTTGATATCCTTTCTATTTATTCAGTGATATTTTAGGAAAGGCTAATAGAATGCAGAGATTGACAAGTAGAACCCTGAGAGGATGTCCATCAAAAGTTAAAGAAATTGCTTATTTTCCTCTCATTCGGCTTAGTCTCGAATACTGTGGCGCGGTATGGGATCCACATGAAGTAGGGTTAGTTTCAGATTTAGTGATGGTCCAACGCAGAGCAGCTCGTTTCGTCACTGAATAGCGTTACGGCTATGATACAATCGCTCGGGTGGAATTCGCTCCAAGTGAGAAGATCAGATTATCGACGAAAGCTTCTCGACAAATTCAACGATTCAGAATTTTAGAAAAAGTCGAAGGGATTGGCATTCCATAAACAACGAGCGTGATCTTCGAGAGGTGACGACCAAACATTAAAAGGAAATAATCGCTGAAATACATGGTTACATCTGGTTGTTCTTTTCCCAAAGCATTAGAGAAGCTAACAGGAGCGATTAGGTTATGTCTTTGGTGTTGATACACTCCCTGCCATCCGCCACTGGCTGTTTGGGGGTATAAATCTAAAATCTAAATTCCTAAGTGAAACATTTCTGTTTTCGGTCAACTGCTCGCCAATAATTGCTCGGACCAACCGTTCATCAAAGCGAAAATTTGTACTCCCTCAACTACGGGAAATACAAACCAAAGGAAGCAATAGAAATAGATATGTGTAGTTAATTCCATCAATACGAGGAAAAAATATAGTGCACAACCGCAGGATGCAGGTTAAGGACGTATACAGATAGGCACATCACAGCAGTAAAAGTAATACACGAAGAATTTCTATTAAAACTTCAATTTATAGAAATACGCACACCTTACTACAAATACGAATCTGAAAATATACTAGAAAACGAAGATTACAATATATACTGGTATCGGAAATTCATACGAATAAAAGACAACAGTCCAGACCTCACTCTCACCAACGAAAAATCAAAGAAAACGCACTCAACTACCATAGTAATCTCCAACGACTAATGTCCCAAAAAATGAAGAAAAATGTTCTAAATATACCCCAATAGCACAGGATATAAAACCTTTTTGGAAACAGGAAACGGTCGCAATATCACCAATGATCATAGAATTTACAGAAATGACCACAAAACATTTTAAACAGATTTGGAAAAATCAAATATCAACATAGGAACATTCACACACACGTTCAAAATGCAGTCACTCTAAAAACAACACATACATAGGGAGTTAGTTCCTAAGAATGCAATAGAAAGGAATTTGAATTGGTAAAAACTCGTCAAAGGACGCGAATTTGGCACCGAAGAGTGAGAAGAATAATAATAATTTATTTTGCTGTTCCATTTAGTCATTAATGGTCCATGTGGGATGGACTCCATTTGGTCAGATCCGCGAGCGATATTTGGCGAGCACTATTCACGCTTTTATAAGTCAACGTACACTTCTCGTGAGCGATTAACATCGTACTTTATCAGTACACGGGATGATTATTCCCTTGGAAACCGTTGGAGAAGGTTGCAGTGATAACGCCACCAGAAGATTGAATTCCCCGTAACTAATCGCAAAAGTGGCAATTGGGAGCAGCAAAGACCTTGCCTTGAAGGAAGATCGATTACCTTTCGTTTTCGTGCAATAAATCATGTTGTATTGGGCCCTCAAAACGGTCCTTGCGCTTTGACCCTCTCACAACCTGAATTGGACCCAAAAATTTGTTATAATTAAGTTCGTTATTTTTATACAAATCCATTGTATTTTCATCTTCATATAAGTTTTATAACTATAAAATAATATATTTACTATTCATTTTCTTGGCCATGCTACCATTTCCTGACGAATGGAATATTTTTCCTTTGTCTTTGGGTGCAGGATAGAGATAAATGTATCTTTAATTTACCTTTATCTCAGTTTTGTTCATGGCTGTGATAATACGAGAGCTACAGAGGTATGAGTGTTGCTGAATAATGACATTGATTAAGGTCCCGTTGAATGCTATGAAGTGTTACTCTTAAAGTCATTGTGCATCACTTCCGTGAACTTGTTCTGCTCATAGCATTCTGTCTCAGTGAGGAAAGCAATGGCAAACTACCTCACTCCTCATTCTGCCTAGTCGCCTAAGCCCCTTCTCCAAAGGTTTTCGTTGCTTATGGTGGAGGGATGAAGTCAAACCAGCCTCCTGACTGAGGATTGTACGAAGGATTTATTTTCTTAAATTCCGAAAATTGTTCACAGATGAGACAGACTAATAATTCTTTAAGAGAAATATTCTTACGAAGTACTCGATCCACTTCTGTAAAACCTGTTGTCATACATACTCTATGGCTGTAATGCTTAACATTTGAATTATATCCTCAAATGCGTTCGACTGAGCCACTCTCCTTCTCAATTCCAGAAAGCATTCGACCGATTCGCCTGCCCTCGCGATCCGATGCTGGAAACACTTTCAGTGGATACACAGGGACTGTGAGTGGATGGGGAAAGGATTCCGATAGTGAGTAATAGTTTTAAAACGAATGTCGCAAAATTAATTGGCTATGGTTTGCATTTAAGGTTAAAAATTATGGCTTAGATAATATGGAAGCTGCTGAGTCACGAGAGATGGTGAATGACTTCATTCGCCATTATCGCATTAACGCCATGAACGCATTAGAGAAAAAAATCAAGGGAATCCTCTGCCTAATTTGATGATGAATATGGTTGGAATTTCTTAAGCGATTTTGCCGTAACTCATAAGAATCCTAATTGGGAATGAGCTGATCGATTGTCACGTAAATTCTAATCGATGAGGGAATTCGGGAAGTGACAACGACGAAGACTTAAATGGCATAAAATATATGGCTTAGCAGAAGTTGGCTTTAGTAAAAAGAATAAAATGCGAAAAATTATTAATAAAATTTAATAATATTATTTTCGATAAAAAGAATAACAGGTTTAAATAAATCTAATACGTCCAAGTTCAACTATGTGAAAGGCATAACCATACTAAAGAAATATAAGAACTTGGTACTTTTCACAGAATATCTATAGTTTTGAAGTGACGAAATTAAAAATTAAGACTTCAAATTATATATATTCGAGGAAAGTACTAAGTTCTTTTATTTCTTTGGAAGAATACTTTTTATTATAAATAATTATCTTAAATCTTCAGCGATAAGCCAATATTCATGAAAATCAATCGGTCTGATCTCTGATGGTGAGTCACTCTGGCGACTAAATATTCCGGAATATCTTAATTTTTTCATGAATTCTCATCTCTTCGAATTTGAGGTGCAACCGGAATAAGCCCAGTTCTCCGCTACGAATCAGACCAAATCATCAGCAATCTGAAGTGTCGCCTTCAGTACCTGGTCGTTCTCAAGGCAACCAACATCTGCATGGACGGTGGAGATGGAAGGAGCACGTGCAATGTGAGTCTGCCTTCACTCATTATTTCGTTCTGAGAATTAACGGATGTCGACAAATTCATCACGTTAATTTTAAACTGATATTTGATCACAACGAGAGAAATTTCAGAGTGATGTTTAATGGATTTCTTAAGACAATATATCATATAGATGCAAACAAACAAACTTCTCAGATTTCCGCAATATTATAAGAACGATATTGCTTTCTTTAGACGTTATGTCCCGTCGTCGTTAAGAGTCGTCCCGGGGCGTTTCCTGAGAATAAAAAATATTTATTAACTGACTTTCTTAAGTATGCGATTTCCTTAGACCATTTAATTCTTATTTAATGGCACGAGAGATAAAAGTCTACAACGAATTGCAAAATGAACAGAAGATATATTTCTTATGTAAGTTATAATCGATTTTTTAATCTATTGCCTTAAATCATATCCACCAAATGAAACTCATAAAAGGTTTTGCTTCGTCTATTTCCCCTGCCGAAAGACATTTATGTAGCTGAGGCGAGATAAAAAGTTATTTACCAGTGCAGGCACAAAAAATGGAAAACTTCGAAAGATTTCAATCAACAGAATTTCCAAATTTTCAACAGAAATGAGGAGTTCAAAGAATATTTAGTTATGCATTCAGCGCTTGAATCGCCGTGTATGTACTATCTGTATTTTTGAGGTCTTCCTTTGGTCGGTTTCTGAGATTTAACTCTCACTTTACCTTTAGTTTAAACTGAGAATTGACCTCCGATGTCAATGTGATTTACATGAACAGAAACGTACTTATTCCAGCGTCTCATTCGTTACATCGACTGTCTACAGGAGGCGATGAATTGTTTTCTTGAGAGTTCATAAAGTCGTAATTATAGTATCACATTTTTCGTTGAGAATCCACTGTAGCTAATTTAATGCATAGAATTAATGTTGCCAGAGCATTGCAATTGGACTTATATCTGCAGGGAGACAGTGGAGGCCCCATGTACGTGGATGGAGAGGATGGAGCACCCATTCAAGTGGGCATCGTGTCCTTTGGGTCTCGGATGGGCTGTGAAAAGGGATTCCACCCAGTGTTCACCAGAGTGACCTCATACCTTGACTGGATCTCCGAGAAGACGGGGATTACCATCGAATGAAAAGGATGCCAATGGAGATCATCTGTGATAAATTCTACATCAAACTGCCAATAGATTATTAACCCGCACTTTAGCAGACATGTATTTATACTCTGGAAGTGCCAGATCATTCTGCTCCTCTACTTCCAGAAAATAGATTCAGAAATAAAAAAACATCGAAGAATTGTAATATGCCTGAACATATCTATTTCTTTCTCTTCCGTCCCTAATAGTTCTCTTTAGCGTTTAAATTATATACCGCTGAAGAGGGCAATAACAGAGAACTCCTAAAGCAATAGTAAACTGATAACATTCTACGACGACTGTACATCTATGGAGAGACTTCAAGTTTCAGTATTTTAAGACGAATACACAAGGTATTGCCTTCTTGAAATAGTAAAATATTTAAAATTTGAATCCATTTAGTGAATTTCGTATTAAAAATTGACAGGATTTTAATGTAAAATGGGACTTTCAAGTCCCAGTTTCGCCAAATACGGACTTTTCGTATTGTACTGTATTAAACCTCCCCCACCGCGAGTCTCTATAACCGCCTCTGATCAACTATCGAGGTAAGTGTCCAAGAATAATCAGTATAATCTTGATAAATATTTGAAGAGTTGATTGCACACAAGGTTAACATGTTACAAGGAATTTAGTTTAATTAAGTTCCGAATCCAAAGGCTAAGCGCGAGATAAAATAATATCTATACTCTGATAAGAAGACGGAAAGATTACATCAAACAAAAACAGAATTACATCAGATAGTTGCGATGTTAACTAAGAGCAAGCAGAGCAGAAAACAAACCAAAAATATTAACTTCATAAGTCCTCATACACTACGTCTACTGAACACATGTGGATGTCTATAAACTTATTATCGCGAAGGCTATTTCATCCACTTCACTATTAGCTATCAAAAGCTTTGGAGAAGAAATGAGGCGACTAGGCAAGATGGGGAGTGTGGTTGTTTGCCCACGATTTCCGCAATTAGTTAGAATGTTACATGAAGAAGAATTTGGGAAGAGAATGTTTAGTTATGAGTATCTGGCTGAGATATAAAATTCTCCTGTGATAGGAAGTTTTTTCATCCACGTAAATGAGATTAAATTGGGCCGAGATGATGAAACAATCACATTTGAGTTCCACTAAATCGAACACCGATTATTCGAAAGTTCGGCAAATTCGAACAGATTTGTCGAAAAGTTTTACAAATTTAAAACAATTTTTGGACGAATTCCAGAGAGGAACGGAACAAAACCACCGTACGACCGTAGAAAACCCCTCTTTAATTAACTTTTAGAATAGTAGAGTACAAAACTAATGTAGCTCGGGTAGGTTTACTCTCTTCTGTGTCAAATAAAAAATTATCGGCTACGTAACAAAACTAAAAATTAAAAGGATTAAGTAAAGGTGGTTGACTAAGCACGGAAAATCCGTGCGTCTAAATCCCAAAATTGGGACGATTTAAATGGATTATTTATTGTAACAATGCAATATTTCGGGCAATCTGAATTTTTCACTAAACGTACGGTGTTTCGTCTCAATTAGTTTGAATTAGCGGTACATTTTTCGGTTTTTGTACCGAATTACCAATACTCCATCCATCGTGGCTAGATAACATGAGAGGTCCATAGCCAAAATTAATATTTTTTTAAACTATAGCTTTACAATTTCTAAATAAAGGCTCTCGTCTGATAACAGTTTTATACATTAACCATTCGAAGGAATGAAAAGTTACAAAACAACTACTTTAAGGCATGATGATCATATTATGGCAAAAATCGCAACATTATTAATTTTAATTCGGTGATCATTGAGATGTGATGAGATGGCATCGGCAGGTGTTAAGAGGAAAACAAATGCAGAGATTCCACCGAACGTGAAGAATCGATTATCTAATGGTCTAAAGATGTATTCTGCCTATCTTTGTGTGACAATCTCTCTCTTTCTCGGAGATTAGGACCAAATTATCACCGATTGACCTTCCGATTTATATATAAGGCGAGGAAAAGAGAAAGAACGTGAGTGGTCCTTCCTCAGTAACAATGAAGTCCCTTCTGCTGCTGGTGTTGACAGCAGTGGCCGTTCAGGTAATGTTCAGCGATTTACACATACATATATTCTGTATATCATCGTGATTTTCAGGGGAGTTTGCATCTTTTGATGAAATTTGGTAGCACTCAAAAAGTTTTAACGAATCACCGCCTTTTTGGTATACACGGTTTAATTTACGCACAAACAACACTTTTATTCTTGTCAATACTTAAGGTTGAAAAAATTTCAGACACTCTAAAGCAAATAGAATTAATTGGCGAAGCGTAAAGAGCATCAACTTGCATTTAAGTGTGCTTCAGAATAAGAAATAAACGCTATCAAAATATTTCATTTAATTTAGGAAACAGTATCGCTACTATATCTGTAAGCCCTATAAGAAAATCTTTCTGATATAAATAAATGATAGAGAAATCGAGCAATGAAGCTTTTCCTGAAAAATAGGTCAATAAGGAATTTAAAAAATACTATTGCGAGAAGCGAAACTCACATAAAAAACAATTATGAACCAAACCCGCGAACCACCGAAAGCATACGCCGCTCGACTTTAGCTAGAGTATATCATGTCATAGACTCGAATGCGAGGACTCCCCTTAAAATGCTTGAATTATCATTAATGTTCATTAGGGGCGCATTTAGAATTTTCGCTTGATCTCGTTCCAAATTAAGATGTCATGTGAAATGATCGATTCTCATCATAAGAAAGTATTGCATATAAACATATATTTTAAGCGTACAAATATTTGTTAAGAACCTTGAGAATTTGGTTCTAAATAAATACCTGTAGAAACTTTGGGGGACATATAAGCCCGTCACCCCCCCGCTGGACATGCGCGCGTAATGATCATACAATGATACATCTTTATCCTCATTAATGCTATAATGATGATTGATTTTCGCCGGGGCGTTGGGCTTCATTTAATGCGATAATAATATTGAAGGATATAAACTTCTGCTAATTATAATCTGCATTTGACTCCACATTTTGACTCTCAATTCAGAATCCAAAGTCAAATTTAAGAATGAATTGCTCGGAATTAAGACACAGTTATATAATTTCACTACAATTTATAAATTACCTTCCATTGTCAGTACCTTTTTCGCTCACTGGAAAAGGTCACTTGTAAATATTATTACCCAAAATAGAATCGTTTATATGAGGACTTGATAAGGCATCAAATTCGCTCAAATGCCAAATATCGCGAAGAATAAAAGAAATGAACAAAAATACACTCTTTCACGCAACCGACACATTTTTGATTTCATTACCAAGAACGTTAACGTTAAATTCAAGCAATATTCCCTGATGGATGATGAAATTGCTCCAATAAAAGACAAAAATAATAGATTTGAGTTTCAATATTGAACCTGTTTAGATGATTTCTAGCTGAAATGGCTGAAAAATTCGTCACTCTTAACAAGTTATTTAAAATTGTGTAATACGAAGATAAACACGATTTCCAGCACTTTTGCTTGAATTATACTTCGAGTTTTATAGCCTTAATGCCTCGTCCCCAAATATAAATGGATTTAAAATACTTTTCAATTTTTTAGTGAATTTTAAAGTCCTTGAAGAATAGGGTTCGTTTTGAGAAGATGATAACCAATATCCCAATATCAAACCAAAAAATGGTAGTTTAATCACTTTTTGTGTATTACGCTTAATTTAATCATACTATTATCACTTATTATTGCTTCCTTTACAGGCCATTGACTGGAGCCAAGTTCATCCTCTCGATTATTACTACGGAGTTCGTAAGTATTTGAATGGATATATGAGGAAAAAGTTTAAGAGGTTTGAAGGCCGGTGATTTAAAAAAATCCCATACTTTCCAATGTAACACGCACCCAAAATTAAAATGATAGTATAATTTAAAATGATTCAATATTTACACTAGCGAGGAATGAACTTTCGCGAATATATACATCGACAAACAAAATTATTGCAAACGACATACTTTCAAAAGCTCTTCAACGACTGTTGACTAATAGCTGTCCTTGCAACGTTACACCAGACTATTTCTAATTTTATTTCATTCCCGTATTTATCTTTTATAGATTTACTAAGTAAATTTGGAGGATTTATTTCCATGAAATTTACAGTAAAGAGAACATTAAGCTTACGTATGAAGAAAAAAATAAAGGAGAAGGTATAAGTCGAAAAATAAGATTACGAGTCTCAAATATTCGATGAGCTTTCAAGTTCTAATGAGATTACGACCAATAGTGACTGCCTACAATCTCAACGTGTCCTTGTCGCAGATAATTTTATAATCTTTTTCTTTTCGATATTTATAGAGGAGGGAACACTTCTTTGAGATCGTAAAAACTGTATAATTATTTCCTTCGGGAAGAAAGGATTCCAGTGCAGGAAAAGGCGCAAAGAAAATCCTACGAGACCCATTCAGGGAAACATCTAAATACTATAAGAAATATACGGTTTAGATGAAAAAGTTAGCCACATAAGGACTCAAATCTGTTTTAAAATGAAAGAAAGATCATACTCGACATCGGTACCAATCAACGGCCACCAATTTGTTTCTGACAACCTTTCAATTCATTATTTTAGTATTTGAGATTTATATCAGCATGTGATAGTATATTTCGATTGTCACCGCTCTGTATTGTCCAAGTACTCGGAGTGTATAGAGTCTTCAACCACAGAACAGTGGAGGTTTTCAACGATACAGTGGGGTTCTATGGATATTCTGGTTGATATGATTTTGCAACTCTTATTTTTCTCGTACGTCCGTTGTCAGATCGGCAGAGGTAGTTCATGAGTTCGCATCACCTCTGCTCTGTTCTGAAGGTCTTCATTTCTTTGATAAATTAACCGCAAAGGCTACGGCGGATTTTTAACATTAGAGGAAAGCTTTTTCAAATAAAAACCTCCGCATGTATTCCCAGGGAGCTCCGGTTCACGCATTACCAACGGCAACGAAGCGACTCCGCATCAGTTCCCTTGGCAAGCAGCGGTCATCCTCACGATGGCCACGGGACAGCAGGCATTCTGCGGCGGTTCGGTCATTTCTGACGAATGGATTCTGACAGCCGCCCACTGCGCCAAGGAGTAAGTTCTCTTCGATACCGTTGTAACCAATTGATCTGAACGCAATGCAATGTATAGAAATACAAAGCTAATGTCAATTTCCAGCGCAGAGTCCTTCGAGATTATTCTCGGAGCGCAGAAAGTGCAAGAGAATGAGCCGACCCAAATCAGAATCACTACGACGAATAAAATCGTGCACGAAGGTTACAGCTCACTCTTCATCACCAATGACATCGCTCTCGTCAAACTGCCTGAGAAGATAACCTTCAACGGTAAGCTTCATCGAGTATTCACCAAATATTAGGAGGTTAGATAGCTTAATTGTTTGCAGCATCCGCCCTGAAAGTGGAAGATCTGTGTCCCGGTCTTTGATCATGTCCTATCTCCTTGGGATTTTTCCTAGCTGCACGATTTTTACTGTGCCTTAGCCTTGTACCACATGAAGGTTGTCATTTACTTTTTAATAATTATATGACAAATGCTCACCCATTTGGAATGTATGTACATACACTACCTCCTTTAACGATGTGAGTTTAATGCTGTAGTAAATGTAACTATATTTATTTGATTGCTCTGAAATGAGTTCCTTTTACTATATATAAATGAATGGAGTATTTCTTATCATTTTGTATAGGATAGTGAAAAATGTATCTTTCATTTGTCTCTTATGCATAAACCAAAGACTGAGGTTTTGTGAAAACTACTGAGGTATGAGCGAATAACTCCTCATTGAATGACATAAAAGTGATATTCAAAGGGTTTTTGTGCTGCACTAGATAAAGTAGGTGAGACTAAGTAGATGTTTTATTTTTGACATTTGAGGATTTATATAAAAACCAACTCTAAGACATATCATTATTTCAAACTGGAATCCAAACTTACATAAAATGGGTGATCTAATTATGAGTTATATTCCAACATTATTTCGATTGTCCACCTTAAGAACTTGCATATTTCAAAGCACAAATACCCGCAATACTATGAGGATGAATATTCCTAACAAAGAGTGAACAAATCAATTGAATTTTGTGTTTCTTTGTGCAGAGAACATCCAAGCGATCAGACTGCCCTCTCTGTCTGAGCAAGGAAACAACTTCAAAGGACAGACGGCTACCGTCAGCGGCTGGGGAAAGCCTTCCGATGGTGAGTCCACACCAACGGAATCTATGAAAGCATTAGATGTATCACTAATAGGAGGGAAACTGTCAACCTTTGATAACGACCTTCATCAGCCAGTTTGATCGAAAAAAAAGAATTTAATTCCTTCTGACTCTCAGATTTTATATTGAGTATACCACAATATTGAAAAGAGCAAAAAGAAAGAATGGATACTATACCAAAGATGGAGAAACACATCGCCTCCTTTTTGTGGAGCTAAAGGGTGTTTTAGAATTTGTAACACGAGTTTATTTCACCCGTAGAATAATTTTTCGTTTAAAACGTTATCAGACATGATACACTATTGCTATCTAAAGACTATTTAACTATTTATTCCTCAGGAGAAATAATGTTGATAGAGGCGTCAGTTTATCGATATAATTTGTAAGAGGTCTCCCATTACTCAGAACTATGTCGCTAATTAACTAGAAAGGGAAACCTCACATATATTTGGTGGTTGTAGTTAGGGAAGTAAGAATTATTATAATTGTGATTAGGAATTGCATTACTTCATTAACTAATGTGAAATTCAATCTAATCCCAATGACATGAAAACATTTTCAAGACCAATGGGAGTCATTCCCTAGATTACGGCGATTTCTTTAATCAAACGATTTTGATTGAAATAACCTACGGCAGTTTGAAAATAAAGTGTTTTGCTGTCTATTTATTTGTGCTTTCAGGCTTGGGAACTTAAGATTAGGTTATGTCAGCTAAGAAGGACTAATGAGTACAAAATGACTTCGTTGACAGAGAACTGATATATTCAAGTGTTTTTCTTAGAAGGGGTGAGAAACGAACAATTTACATACGAAAGTTCTCAGACCAATTTCTTAGCGTCGCAGAGTGGGATTGAATCGAAAAAAGCTGGCCATAAATAAAAAAAATTGTTTTCTTGAGTCTGGACTCTGAAATTGCGTATGATTATTTTTNTCACACATTTCTTCAACTTCAAGCCAATACTGAACCCATATGAGCAAAATTATCGGGTAAAAAACGATGCTGTATTATAAACCTATTCTTTATGCTTCATGTTACTTGGTTTGAATGATCACAGTAGAGTATTTGCATAAGTTATACAACAAAATGGTGAACCCATATTTTACGGAAAATTTTTAACTAAAGCGAGGAAAAGAGTAGTAATGTACCACGATGTACACGGGCTTTCTTATACCACAATGGTCTTTAAAGTTACCTAAAGAGGAATCTGAAGTAAAATCCTCCGACAATTTGCGACGCTGATTTATATACCGAATTTTCGATGGCGATGCAATGGCGTCCGCGGACGCGCGACCCTCCATGAAAATCTCGGATTTGAGAGGATATACGGGTTTATGTTATGTTTCTGGGATTATATACTAAAACGAACCTTTGGTCTAACTTAAGACGGGAAATAATCATATATATATAAAGCAAATATATGTCCGTCTGTTCGTCCCCCTATTTATCTAAGAAATGGCTTGCCTTAGTGATCTGAAACAAACTGCATTGTGTTTCTACAATGCTGAAACCACCGGGAAAACTATTCTCATTGCTGTAAAGGTCCGGGTTCGAACCCAGGAGTCCATAATACGTTTCCATTAGAGATTAATGTAAATTACGTTTTCGTGACTTGCAGAGGTTGTTTCTTTTACAAAATTAAATTAGAAACAATGATCCCACGAAATTGAGACATGTACCAAAAGAAAGGAAAATGATCATAAAATCTTATTATAGTCGTGAATCGTTCATATAATGTCAAAATTGCGAGAACTTTGACAAAATAGAAGTAATATTCGTAATTTTTTGGGAAATAAACAACCCATCCCTTTGACGACTAAGGCCATTGTTGAATGTTGATTTCATGAATTATCCCATATAAGTGCCTGGGATAATCAGTTCTTATAATTTTTATAAGAAATTTACGTAAATTAGGCTTTCATGACTTGAAAACAGTAGAATAAATATTATAAATA
Organism: Ladona fulva; assembly: GCA_000376725.2. Taxonomy (NCBI): domain Eukaryota; kingdom Metazoa; phylum Arthropoda; class Insecta; order Odonata; family Libellulidae; genus Ladona; species Ladona fulva. The sequence goes on along the minus strand of KZ308939.1, from coordinate 424,099 downwards.
ATGGTAAGAAATATATTGAGTTATTATGATCTTACGACGGAATTTGTTTTGTGCTTAGGAGGATCAGATACGATTAAAGATATATTTTTAAACAAAATTAAGTTCCGTTGTGCTGGACGGGGGCGTTTACAAGTAAGATATATAAACATTTCCACGCTCAATCCTTAATGCAAGAGTGAATTTCACAGTTACGTATCGTTTCCGTCATATCTCTGGATAGATATACCATTCGGGAAAGTTTCACTTCATGAGAAAAATTTTAAAGCTATTTTAGTCCATCTTACTCATTCGGGCCATTAATTGCAAGGACAAAAAGCTCACATCTGGCCATTATTAGGAGACGGTCTTAGAGCGCCCTTAACAGTAAGATTTTTAGCTCTCTCTGATAACAAGAAATACAAATGAAACCTCAAATAACACCGAATCATATTTGTAGGCATGATCGCGAATGAGTAACTATAGGACAAATCTGATAACATACAGCGAAGAATTCTCAAATAAAGTGATTCTTAGAGTAAATCTTGTCTATAACCAATTCACAGCTTTATAAAAGTCAGAGAATCGGAAAAGAAATAAAAGAGAATATCTTTTCAGATGCAACAAGCATTAGCCCCGTTCTTCGATTCGAGTCGGACAAAGTCATCGGTAACCTGATTTGCCGCCTGCAGTATTTGATTAACCTCAGAGATTCCAACGTTTGCCTCGATGGAAGCGACGGAAGAAGTACTTGCAACGTGAGTATACGAACCAAATGTTACTTATACTATTTATAACGATAGCGATAAATCTACTTGATTCCACAAAGTACGAATCACTTTCTTGGTGACTTTAAGTACATCAAATACAAAAAAAAACTAATAGAAATTATGTATTCTAATGAAAGAGGTACTCTTCTTTCCGGACGCGGTAAACCGATTGAATTATCTCATAGAGTAAAACCCGTTTTTCGGAACAGGTGGTTTGCCGGGAAATCCATTCAAGGGCCTTACAAGGAAATGCACATATTGGTGTGCAGCCGCCAATATGTGCTAAGTTTATATCCTTCCCTTTCTTCAAACCAGGAGATCCCGAGCTTATAGTTAAAGAGAGCCGGAATATCGTTCGGGAAGGGTTTGGGGACCGCAGATAACCTATTTCAGTTTCACCGGCTGAAATTTCGTAATTAATTGAAATTGATTTGACTTAATTTCCAAAAAATATTCTGAATTTATTACTCTTTGTGGCTTAATTGGGTAGAGTGTGCTTTACCCGTGTCAGCTATAAATCGGAAATGCAAAAATACGGATTAATATCCATCGGAAGATTTGATTTCTCGGAGGCCGCGCAGAAATTATAGAAGAGCCGCATGCGGCTTTCTTGAATTTCGGGTTTCAATAAATTTTGTTGAACAATAAATGGAATGATAAAAGTAATCATTTATGAAATTAAGAAGCGAGTGATTTCAACGCCTGCTAAGTCATTTCCGAGTCAATTATCAGAAAATTATGGTAAACGATCTGCACTCCGACTTCATATAGTACAGAAATATAGCAAGTAATTGCGAATGTTCAGTAATATTACAATTCAGTAATATTACAATTGCTTGGATAATAATTGACCAGATAAAAAAGGATAAAATGGCTGTATAATGTGCCACCAATCAAAACGGATGATCAGCAACTATTAACCCAATTTTTAAATGTACTTAATTAAAGGAATGTCTACATCACACATCTGTGCCATCAAAATATTCCTCGTGGTTTCCCATTTAGATGGCGAGGGTTCATAAAGAGAATTGTTTTTGAAATACCCATCTCTAAATTCGCAGGGAGACAGTGGAGGACCTCTGTACATACAAGACAAGGATGGGAAACCAACGCAAATAGGCGTCGTGTCCTTCGGCTCTGCCCTGGGTTGCGAGAAGGGCTATCATCCAGTGTTCACAAGGGTCACTTCTTACCTAAAATGGATCTCTCAGAAGACTGGAATAGCCCTCCGACCATGAAATGTGATGCCTTCGGAAACCTCCACGTTTTCTTGAAACACCATGGCCAACTGTTGAAATAAACTTACTTCCTCAAATTGCTCTCTACTTTTCGACTCAATCACTTAAAACCTAGGAACGTACTCTTTATTTCGTTTCATATTACTACCATATGAAAAAATTGGATGGATTCAGATGCTAGGAGGTATTCCAAACCAGAAAGAAAAACTGACAACACCTTCGAGCCGCATACGACAATAAAGCATCTTTATCGAATGGCGATATTGAGACTTCGGAGTCCCTTCTTACATTAATTTTTTATTTTTCCTCTCTATTATGGAAAATATTTTCGGATATTAATCACAATTCTCTTCAGAAGAAAGACACATTGGACTGGTTTTCTCCAAAATTATTCCGACGTAAGATTTAGATGCAAAATTAGATAATCGCAATGTCAATGGTCAAATTGCTATGCTTTCAATGATTCCCACTATATCCGTTATCTCGGTGACTTTTAATTCTTGATTGCGGACACTTCCGAACCGATTAATCTTACCTTCACTGCTAACAATCCATTTGAAAGAGTTTTACTACAACGCACAACGTATCATTTGCTTTCTACCGTTCTAAGGCAGTCCATCAGTGTAATTTATCCTTTCACAGTTCGCAGATGCATATAATTGTTATACATTTAGAGAGAGCGCTGCCCCACCATTCACCGTTTCCCGAAGGACATCTCCCATTGTCTAAACCTCTATTTCCGTGTCTGGGAAATTGATCAGCAAACATTTCCCGCTGGAGCAAACTCTACCCAGAACAATTGATCGCAGGATCAGTTGCTTGTCTTGATGCTTAGAGGTTTTGTTACAGGACACCATATACAAAGAGGCATACCAATTATGTTGATGATTTGGCTGGTTTTGTGTTTCGATATCAATCCTTACTGTTGCAGCTTAGAGTCTCTTTGTATGTACTACCTTGAACCTGTTTCGCATACTTAAATGGGGTGAATTACACTTGAGGGTTCTGTATACTGAAAAATCGATCGAAGTGTCCGCAAACGAATGTAGGGGACTACAAGTTAAACGCTTTCCACAATATATATAGAAAACGTTTACTCCCACTATAAATTTCTATGCTAAACGCTTCACCTAGTGATGGCCGTTCTTAGCCGAAACCGGTATTTTTCATATTTCTAAATCTAAAAGAATTTTAAGCAGCCAATCACGCAATAAAAAGCTATTCTTGAAGCTTTCATTATCTTAGGACATCAAAATATGGTAAACACACTCGGAGGAACTTTCGATTTCTAAGAAGGAAATCATTGTGTAGAGGACAAGGAAAGCGGGTCAGTAAAACCAGATGGATTCCCAGAAAATGCTGAATGGAGAATAAAGCAGATCAGTGGGACACAAGGAAAGGAGTCAGGAAATACCGCATTTAACTGTACCCCTAAGTTAAGGGTTTCCACAATTACGGGTAAAAGCAAGTCGTAACTCATCTCAGAGGTGAAGAACCACGAGGCGTTAACTCCCACCTTTAATTCGCACCACTACTTCAACTAACATATTTAATCTACTTCATTTCTGCCTCGCTAAGAAGATGAAAAGAAAATATTTTATCTTTTACTTCAATTAGCGAATTAATTTCTTCTCTGAGGATCAATTTCGCTGTTAGACGTTTTGAGCGTCTGGCCCTCAGATGGGTCAGGATTATTTGGCTGCCTAAATGTCTATACACACTGCCTTCCGATGAACCATTGTTCTTCAACTAATTTCTACAAAATTTCCGTGTTCTTCTTTCAATTTTTAGTTGTTTATATTTAACAAAAAAAACCTTCCTAAAGAATTTCTGCAAACAAGCTACCCACGCTCGTATTCAATAGATTTCATTTAGGATTGAGGTAAAGGTGTTAACTTTGCACATTGAAGTTGTGCGGCTAAATCCCAAGGAGTTATTTTTATTTTTATTAGGAACTATTTTCCACACTTGTTATTCCTTGAGATTTCATTTATTCAAACTCTTAACTATTTCATGTATTAACTGTCACTTTATGAAGCTTAACGATTTTGTGCGGAATAAAGAAGACAATATCATCCCAAAAAAGTTAATTCACGACTTTGTTGATATTGGGTCAAAAATTTCTGTGGTACTATTAAATGAGTTCTTTATAAATGTGGTTTCCTTGCTAAATCCAAAAATTCTTACCAGCATTTTGAGCGAACCCTTCTTTTGTAAGAATTTACATCGATGATTTGTTTAACAGAATGAGACTATTTTCTCCACTTGATTTACAATACAGGCAATATGAATAGTCCGGAAATCATAAACAAAGTTTGAGATACAAAAACCTTCGTAACTTCCACTTACATTATTTTTCTACAATATTATAAAATTCTATTGTATATACTTCTATACATTTTACTCTATTTATTTCTATAATACTACTTTTTATAAATTCTTTTTAAATTAAATTAATTTATTTAACATATTATATAATTAAAGCCCCCTTATAAGAGGCCTTGGGCGTTCGCCTAACCGAATCACTCAAAGGTACGACCCTGAACATTAAATCGATTAGGAAATGTGAATGAGACTCGCACCTGTTCTGAAAGGTTTTACCCAAACCCATATTTAAGAAAAGTGCTCACCTACAAAACTGTCACAAAATACGTCGCCAGTAAATTTCATCACAGTTCCTAATTTTTTCGAATCGATTAGCGTGACTATCCAACTCACAGTCAGCGATTCCCATAATTATAATTTCCCTTCCTTCGATGCGGGTTTTCCCATTTCTAACAACATTTGGTGTAAGATAATGTTGTCCTTACAGTGATCCGAATTCGTACAACATGTTTGAGGTCTCGGATCAGTAGAATTTAGTCCGAGGCGGTTGAAGAATTCTCAATCGAACTCAACATATTGACTATAAACGGTGTACATCATTACTGAATTCTACAAAGAGCATATTGGATTCTAAAGGTCACACGCAATTGTTTCAGAACCAATTCACAAAAAAGACAACATAATTTTAAGTGCATATCAAATCGTGACATTATAAGAATGAATTTACAAATATTTAAACGAAATACATAAAGGATTCATTGATTATTATGCAACACATGAGAGTAACAATAAGTCAAAGAATAAAGAAATTTTTTGACACCTCATTTTTGCTTAAAATCTCCCATAACTTTCCTTGTGCTGATAAATGTTGAAGAAGGACTTGAGAAGGAAGGAT
>KZ308939.1:397811-413550 GCA_000376725.2 Ladona fulva | reverse complement strand
TCATTAGTTTACGGAGAGGTGACCCATGCACTAAATAGAAATTTATTTAAATACTTTTTCCATGACATGACATTATTTTCCACTGAACTCACTCTTCAAAATTCATAATAGATGTAAACACTGGTAAACACCCACCTAGCAGACTGCAATTACTCGCCAATGCGCATGCGCTTTGATGAGAATGTAGTAAAGCAAGTCAGTAGAATACGTAAACCTTGCAACACCGTTACGAAGAAGCTTATTCGTAACGATCGTAAGCGAAAGGAGATCGGGCATACACTTTGTCACGGAATTCTAAATCCGGTCGTTATGGAGAAGCTTTTTCGGAATTCTGGGATTACTCATTCCGTTCGTTACGAAAAGATAGGGCATAGTACCCCTGTTCTGAAAGGTTTTACCCAAACCCATATTTAAGAAAAGTGCTCACCTACAAAACTGTCACAAAATACGTCGCCAGTAAATTTCATCACAGTTCCTAATTTTTTCGAATCGATTAGCGTGACTATCCAACTCACAGTCAGCGATTCCCATAATTATAATTTCCCTTCCTTCGATGCGGGTTTTCCCATTTCTAACAACATTTGGTGTAAGATAATGTTGTCCTTACAGTGATCCGAATTCGTACAACATGTTTGAGGTCTCGGATCAGTAGAATTTAGTCCGAGGCGGTTGAAGAATTCTCAATCGAACTCAACATATTGACTATAAACGGTGTACATCATTACTGAATTCTACAAAGAGCATATTGGATTCTAAAGGTCACACGCAATTGTTTCAGAACCAATTCACAAAAAAGACAACATAATTTTAAGTGCATATCAAATCGTGACATTATAAGAATGAATTTACAAATATTTAAACGAAATACATAAAGGATTCATTGATTATTATGCAACACATGAGAGTAACAATAAGTCAAAGAATAAAGAAATTTTTTGACACCTCATTTTTGCTTAAAATCTCCCATAACTTTCCTTGTGCTGATAAATGTTGAAGAAGGACTTGAGAAGGAAGGATTAAGTCTTCTCGGGTTGAGAAAAGCCCGAGAAGACTTCATTCACAAATATGTTGATGTTTATTACCTCTTTGCTCATTAAAATACGATATTTAATTGGCGATGATAGAAAAAAGTCGAATTTAGGAAACACCAATACATAATTTTGTATAAGAGAATTATTAATTAAACATTCGATGCTAGAATCACAAAAAATTGTCTCCTCTTTTTAAAAAAACTCTCAAATTCCCATCAATTCTTTTACGTGAGTCCAAACTCGCAAAGCATCCTTACGGGAAAATGCATGAACTCAGATTTCGCTTTGGTCGTCAAGGGTTGTTTATAATCACAAAATTTTACCAGTTTTCCGTTTAATTTATCAAATCTATTGCAATTTCGATTCCAATATGAAAACCAAAATAAGAATATCTATTCAATATTTCTTCTTTTGGTGCCTTGGTATCGTAGAATCTTTATTTCGAGTGTAATTTTTAAATGCAATGAAGCCAGCAATCGTCAGAAAAGAACTTACATTTCTGTTTGGAATACTTTCGGGTCGCCAAGGGTCACACTGAGGATACTATCGTAGAAGTGACGACACATTCCGATATTCAATCAGCCTCTCTTGCGAATCTTATGACTTCATACTTCCAACTTATCGGGAAGTGCAAAATACAATTGTATGAATTAATTACTCAATGCATTTCTTATGGAAGTTATTTAACTTCCATAAGAAATAGATCGATTGAATACATATTGACACACTACGATGATTATTACAGTAGATTTCAAGGCGACTTAAATGGCATCGCGAATCTTCAGTATCTTAGGGTATATTTTCGAAATACTTTCTCCGGGAATTAGAAAAAGATTTCCATTTCAAGCTAAGCCATCTGATTTGTTACAGGCAAAAAAATAACAAACTGTTAAATACCAGCGTCCTAAATTATTTTTAAAATACGGGATCTGTGTTGTAATCTACACCCGTGCCACTGAACTTCCGATTTTGAATACGGGCTGATGGAAACCAGTTGGACTTCTACTGAGGTCCGTTCCAAAAGTCGTAACGAGAATTCTTTTATTTCGCCCCATTTAGTTTCATACGCACTGCCCCAATGTCTATGCGTGCATACTCTTCTCGGCAAAGTTATACGCATAATAGGTGTCAGGACCAATCCATGTTCGTCACTCTGGGAATCCATGGGATAAGTGGTTCAGGATTGGTCTTCATTGGCAGTACTTTACAGCTGGTGTGTTTCTCGACCATTGAATAACTTATGTAAACCATCTATTGTTTTTTTGGATAATTCTGATTTAAGTAACATTTTCCAAGTTCCAACAGAGAAACATAATGATACTCCTATAAATTTTAAAGGCATCTCTGTATAAAATTGAAGCAATAGTTTATTTTCACAAATAATACCGTTTTTATTACTCTTTCATCCAGTTAAACGCCATATATTTCATAGGTTAGCTGTAGACCTTTGGGCTCGCAAAAGCTGTGCAAATGGTAGCACATAGAAGATGACGTCGAATGGAAGAGGTAATATGACGAGCACACGTGAAATGCATCCGGAGCAATGACGTGTTGATGACGTCACGAAACAGATCCTTTGAACATTCCTAACGATGGAAGTACAGCTGTCAGAGAGGTAAAGCGCCACCACCTTAGCTTTAATTACGTATGTTGTTATGGTTAACGCATGAAGAGATTTACGTAGTTTGTGCAGAGAAAGGGAGCAAACGATTGAGAATATAAGAGAGAGAGAACGGGAAGAGTGCGATAGATATTTATTTTAGCATTTTACCATTACTGCAATGTCGTTAAATTAATCGCTGTTATTTCGCTACTACGCCGTAAGTGTTTCGACCATATATACCATTCAAATTTACCTACAAAGTGCATTGGAAAGGGAACGAGGCTTACAAGATGAGGAATGACGTTATTTAGACTTTTAAATTTATATTCATGCCTCGCTAGACGCCAGTGGCGGATGGCAGAGGGTTTATCAACACCACAGACCTAACCTAATCGCTCTTGTTTGCTTCTCTAATGCTCTGAGAAAAGAACAATCAGAAGTAACCATATATTGCAGCGATTATTTCCTTTTAACGCGTGGTCCTCACCTTTCGAAGATCGCGCTCGTTGTTTATGGAATGCCAATCTCTTCTACTTTTTCTAAAAATTCTGAATCGTTGAATTTGTCGAGAAGCTTTCGTCGGTAATCTGATCTTCTTACCTAGAGCGAATTCTTGTTTTCCTCCATGAGGCAGAATGCCATTAATGCTATTTCACATAGGACAGGCAACATCTTGAATATGCGGCGAATATATAGGATCCAGTGGATGAGATGCGTTCCCGGGAACTCGAGAAATGTTGGTGCAAAGCGATACGATTTGTTAAAAATGTTACTATAAAAAGCAAGCGTAACGAAAGTACCATCACAGGTTGGGAATCTTCGAAAGAAAAGAGATTAGGCTGCGATTGCTTGATAAATCCAGAAAAGGTACATTTGCAGTAATCGGTATTATGCGAATCTCCCACTTCATCGACCGATCCGACAATAAGCGTAAAATAAGAGAAATAGACGCGAGGACAAGTCGTTTTAAGGACTCATTCTTACTGCGAAAAATATGCAATGACACACGCCGAAAGGCGGTTTGCAAGGTATTTATGTTGATGTAAAGAAATTCCCACAAATATGCGATTAACTGAGAGAATGAATAAAATGTTTCGCCGCAATCAGTCGGGAGTGATTGGGATGAAGTTCATTGTCACTCGAATATCAGATGCTTTTGTGTTTTTTTTTCAAAAACAGCGCTAAGGCGAACAGAGATGAAATATACATTTTTCTCCTTCCTGAAAGATAAGAAAAGAAGCTTTTACGATTCATAAACATACATATGGAAGCAGAAAGGACACTTATTACAATTCAAGGAATTAATTTGACGTCTAAACCACCATATTCTAATGGTAATACGATTCGTCAAAGTACTGCTGATGAGGTCCTATTGGCGGCTCAAAGATCACATTCGTCAGCGGAATTCCGCGAAAACGGTGATTTAGTGACCCCGAGAGATTCCGCGGAAGCAGCAAGGAAACTATCGGAATGTTTTATTGTATTAACTCCAAACTTATCACAAGGCTGACATTTACATGCATTTCTTTGCTTCGGCAAATGAACTAGTTCTCAAGAGAAGCACCGTACTTTGTAGCTGGATGAGAAAGCAGCCACAACTCTGCAGAAGTGCCAAATTCGGGGAGTACAATTCTTTTTTACTGTTACAATTCTCTATGGAGAGCCCCTCGGATAAGTAATGGAGGAATAGAGAGTATAGAAAAAGAGATTTCTCTTGTTTATGCACAGTTATGTAAGTATAGTCTAATTGAGAAGATTTTTACAGTATACTCGTCGTCCATTAGAGTCCCTTCAAGCACATCGAAGTCTTCATTAAGACATGAATCGTAAAATAATAAACAATGACGTCAAAAATTAAGGAATATAAACAACTGAAAGGTAATTTAATTAAGCATTAATAATAATTTGTAACAATTAATGCGATGAATGAACGTAAAATAAATATTCTTATGATGAAAAATCGCAAGCAATAGCAATCGGAAAAATCTTTTGTTTGTGATTCAGTTTATAATCAACGAAATCTTCGCTGATTTATTTTAACACATACATAGAAAACATCACGCATGAACTGAAGTTTCAAAAAGCTGTTAAATATAGAAAATTACCTGGACATTTTTAGTATATAAAATGATAATTGATAAAAATCACTCAATATGACAATCATTCAAGCTGACCTCGAAATTCAGTGTTTTCTTTGAGATAGCCCTGAGGACCTATTTAGCTGTATTTTATCTGTATAGCACTTAAAAAAACAATTCATTCAGTGTATCTTGAAATTTGATACGAAATAGGTGATAAATACTGAAACGGATGTTATCGATGGTAAACCACGGACCAAAAAAGACGCAATTCTGAGGCATATTTGAAAAATCAGAATAATTATACAATTTACGCTGATTAACTTTTACATTTCATGAAAAAAATCGATCCTTTTTGTGTATCTTCAGGTTTAAATAGCATAAACTCTTTAGAATAAACAAGAGTTAGTACATCGTCGCGACGGTTGAATTCGCTCATGAAAAATCGCTATTCAAAATCCCTTTGAAAATGTTTCAATTATTAGCATTTATGTTCAGAGCTTCAACGCCACAGAAATATGATAAATAGCTTCAATATTGTAAATGAAATCAAATCTTGAGCTTAAATGAAGGAATCAAATGCTATAAATCAATTTAAGTCTTTCATGACACGAATTTTTCAAAGGGTAATTCCATGAGTCAACAAACAATTTCTACGTAGTAATCACTCTTTCATTTTAAGATTACACTTAATAACATAATTACATTTTCAGCATGTGCAGGTGTTATACCGAGCATCCTATGGCACGAAAATACTTTCCACAGAAGACGAAAATTCCCTCTTCCTTCGCTCAATGAAACTCAAGGTTCACTATTTGAATAATTTTCAAAGAATTGAGGGTTTCTTCTGATTCATTAAAAGCGTTAACGCACAGCCTTCTCACAAGAAGTACTTCTTAATTTCTGAGTAAACGTAAGAAGTAGTATCAAAAGATGGCTCAAGCGTGCCAGTACTATTACTACACTAGTATACGCCCCCGTCAAGCATGATGGAGCTCTATTTCATTTTTTTGTACATATCTGGTCCTCATAAGTACAAAAAAATTCCGGCGTAAGATCATAATAACTCAATGAATTTTTTTACCATTATTTATAATATTTATTCTACTGTTTTCAAGTCAAGAAAGCCTACTTTCATAAACTACGTAAATTACTTATAAAAACAAGTAGTGAAGTGGGCCTAAGTACTTACGGTACTTATTTACAAACTAGTAAACGCCCCCATCAAGCATGACGGAACTTAATTTAGTTTAAAAATATATCTGTTATCGTATATATCTGGTCCGCCTAAGCAGAAAAAAATTCCGTCGTAAGATCCTAATAATGTTATATATATCTTACCATTATTTATAATATTTATTCTACTGTTTCCAAGTCACGAAAGCCAACATCATCATGTAATAAAAATTATAAGAACTGATCATCCCCGTGCACTTATATGGTTTATTTCCGTAAAATTTTACGAATTTTCCGTGTATTTTATCAACGTTCTGTCAATTTAGAAATTATATGAATGATTCTTAACTAAAATAAGATTCTACGATTTTTTTTATATATATGATTACTTGCTACAGTACTACTTTTGTACTCAATTATTGCCTCCGGAGGGTTTTGGAGGGGTTTTCCACCCGACCACGGGAAACGCCAAAACCTTTCCCACACACTCTAGTTAATTCTGGCTATGACTTCATAGTTGTACCTGTATTGAGTTAATCGTATTAATCTTGGTTTTTTAGCGAACAAGTATGACAGATGTATGACCAACGTAATTATTACTACGTGTAGCTTGACACTTGAAGCAGGCTCCAAATTACCGCCTTTCCAGTAGTAATAGTATTAATATGAAATTGTTAAAATTGTGATAATACTTTGCTGCGTTCCTATTTGGTAAAGCTGTCTCATGTGGGAATCAAATCCAATATACTGTTCCCTGTGCCGCGAAAACAGCCTCCGCAAAGATGCCAAGCCACGGTCCGATAAATAGCTTTCAACTGTAATCAGTGGTACTCATACACACTACGATAGGAATCGCAGCTGAGCGACAACCATACCGACTAAAATACTAAAACGCAGCTTACAACAACATGTCTATCGCTATCGCCGATGAGTTTGTAAAAGTTGGTGTTAGTATAAATAATTTGAAACTAATAAAAACTGTATTGCAACATAAATAACTTCGATTAAATCCAGAGTAAATATTCCCTTCTCGTCTTGAGTTATCATTAATTCTTTACTCTGAATGTTTGCTAATCTTTATTTTCAAATCATAATCTTTCAAAGATAAGTTGTATGTATCACAAAAAAAACAGCAAATAATGTTATTGTAATAATAAAAACGGATGGCTAAGCCTCTGTTGTCGCCCCAAAGATACCGCCGCCCTGTTGCGATGCACCCTTTGCATCCATANGCTTTTTCGGAATTCTGGGATTACTCATTCCGTTCGTTACGAAAAGATAGGGCATAGTACCCCTGTTCTGAAAGGTTTTACCCAAACCCATATTTAAGAAAAGTGCTCACCTACAAAACTGTCACAAAATACGTCGCCAGTAAATTTCATCACAGTTCCTAATTTTTTCGAATCGATTAGCGTGACTATCCAACTCACAGTCAGCGATTCCCATAATTATAATTTCCCTTCCTTCGATGCGGGTTTTCCCATTTCTAACAACATTTGGTGTAAGATAATGTTGTCCTTACAGTGATCCGAATTCGTACAACATGTTTGAGGTCTCGGATCAGTAGAATTTAGTCCGAGGCGGTTGAAGAATTCTCAATCGAACTCAACATATTGACTATAAACGGTGTACATCATTACTGAATTCTACAAAGAGCATATTGGATTCTAAAGGTCACACGCAATTGTTTCAGAACCAATTCACAAAAAAGACAACATAATTTTAAGTGCATATCAAATCGTGACATTATAAGAATGAATTTACAAATATTTAAACGAAATACATAAAGGATTCATTGATTATTATGCAACACATGAGAGTAACAATAAGTCAAAGAATAAAGAAATTTTTTGACACCTCATTTTTGCTTAAAATCTCCCATAACTTTCCTTGTGCTGATAAATGTTGAAGAAGGACTTGAGAAGGAAGGATTAAGTCTTCTCGGGTTGAGAAAAGCCCGAGAAGACTTCATTCACAAATATGTTGATGTTTATTACCTCTTTGCTCATTAAAATACGATATTTAATTGGCGATGATAGAAAAAAGTCGAATTTAGGAAACACCAATACATAATTTTGTATAAGAGAATTATTAATTAAACATTCGATGCTAGAATCACAAAAAATTGTCTCCTCTTTTTAAAAAAACTCTCAAATTCCCATCAATTCTTTTACGTGAGTCCAAACTCGCAAAGCATCCTTACGGGAAAATGCATGAACTCAGATTTCGCTTTGGTCGTCAAGGGTTGTTTATAATCACAAAATTTTACCAGTTTTCCGTTTAATTTATCAAATCTATTGCAATTTCGATTCCAATATGAAAACCAAAATAAGAATATCTATTCAATATTTCTTCTTTTGGTGCCTTGGTATCGTAGAATCTTTATTTCGAGTGTAATTTTTAAATGCAATGAAGCCAGCAATCGTCAGAAAAGAACTTACATTTCTGTTTGGAATACTTTCGGGTCGCCAAGGGTCACACTGAGGATACTATCGTAGAAGTGACGACACATTCCGATATTCAATCAGCCTCTCTTGCGAATCTTATGACTTCATACTTCCAACTTATCGGGAAGTGCAAAATACAATTGTATGAATTAATTACTCAATGCATTTCTTATGGAAGTTATTTAACTTCCATAAGAAATAGATCGATTGAATACATATTGACACACTACGATGATTATTACAGTAGATTTCAAGGCGACTTAAATGGCATCGCGAATCTTCAGTATCTTAGGGTATATTTTCGAAATACTTTCTCCGGGAATTAGAAAAAGATTTCCATTTCAAGCTAAGCCATCTGATTTGTTACAGGCAAAAAAATAACAAACTGTTAAATACCAGCGTCCTAAATTATTTTTAAAATACGGGATCTGTGTTGTAATCTACACCCGTGCCACTGAACTTCCGATTTTGAATACGGGCTGATGGAAACCAGTTGGACTTCTACTGAGGTCCGTTCCAAAAGTCGTAACGAGAATTCTTTTATTTCGCCCCATTTAGTTTCATACGCACTGCCCCAATGTCTATGCGTGCATACTCTTCTCGGCAAAGTTATACGCATAATAGGTGTCAGGACCAATCCATGTTCGTCACTCTGGGAATCCATGGGATGAGTGGTTCAGGATTGGTCTTCATTGGCAGTACTTTACAGCTGGTGTGTTTCTCGACCATTGAATAACTTATGTAAACCATCTATTGTTTTTTTGGATAATTCTGATTTAAGTAACATTTTCCAAGTTCCAACAGAGAAACATAATGATACTCCTATAAATTTTAAAGGCATCTCTGTATAAAATTGAAGCAATAGTTTATTTTCACAAATAATACCGTTTTTATTACTCTTTCATCCAGTTAAACGCCATATATTTCATAGGTTAGCTGTAGACCTTTGGGCTCGCAAAAGCTGTGCAAATGGTAGCACATAGAAGATGACGTCGAATGGAAGAGGTAATATGACGAGCACACGTGAAATGCATCCGGAGCAATGACGTGTTGATGACGTCACGAAACAGATCCTTTGAACATTCCTAACGATGAAAGTACAGCTGTCAGAGAGGTAAAGCGCCACCACCTTAGCTTTAATTACGTATGTTGTTATGGTTAACGCATGAAGAGATTTACGTAGTTTGTGCAGAGAAAGGGAGCAAACGATTGAGAATATAAGAGAGAGAGAACGGGAAGAGTGCGATAGATATTTATTTTAGCATTTTACCATTACTGCAATGTCGTTAAATTAATCGCTGTTATTTCGCTACTACGCCGTAAGTGTTTCGACCATATATACCATTCAAATTTACCTACAAAGTGCATTGGAAAGGGAACGAGGCTTACAAGATGAGGAATGACGTTATTTAGACTTTTAAATTTATATTCATGCCTCGCTAGACGCCAGTGGCGGATGGCAGAGGGTTTATCAACACCACAGACCTAACCTAATCGCTCTTGTTTGCTTCTCTAATGCTCTGAGAAAAGAACAATCAGAAGTAACCATATATTGCAGCGATTATTTCCTTTTAACGCGTGGTCCTCACCTTTCGAAGATCGCGCTCGTTGTTTATGGAATGCCAATCTCTTCTACTTTTTCTAAAAATTCTGAATCGTTGAATTTGTCGAGAAGCTTTCGTCGGTAATCTGATCTTCTTACCTAGAGCGAATTCTTGTTTTCCTCCATGAGGCAGAATGCCATTAATGCTATTTCACATAGGACAGGCAACATCTTGAATATGCGGCGAATATATAGGATCCAGTGGATGAGATGCGTTCCCGGGAACTCGAGAAATGTTGGTGCAAAGCGATACGATTTGTTAAAAATGTTACTATAAAAAGCAAGCGTAACGAAAGTACCATCACAGGTTGGGAATCTTCGAAAGAAAAGAGATTAGGCTGCGATTGCTTGATAAATCCAGAAAAGGTACATTTGCAGTAATCGGTATTATGCGAATCTCCCACTTCATCGACCGATCCGACAATAAGCGTAAAATAAGAGAAATAGACGCGAGGACAAGTCGTTTTAAGGACTCATTCTTACTGCGAAAAATATGCAATGACACACGCCGAAAGGCGGATTGCAAGGTATTTATGTTGATGTAAAGAAATTCCCACGAATATGCGATTAACTGAGAGAATGAATAAAATGTTTCGCCGCAATCAGTCGGGAGTGATTGGGATGAAGTTCATTGTCACTCGAATATCAGATGCTTTTGTGTTTTTTTTTCAAAAACAGCGCTAAGGCGAACAGAGATGAAATATACATTTTTCTCCTTCCTGAAAGATAAGAAAAGAAGCTTTTACGATTCATAAACATACATATGGAAGCAGAAAGGACACTTATTACAATTCAAGGAATTAATTTGACGTCTAAACCACCATATTCTAATGGTAATACGATTCGTCAAAGTACTGCTGATGAGGTCCTATTGGCGGCTCAAAGATCACATTCGTCAGCGGAATTCCGCGAAAACGGTGATTTAGTGACCCCGAGAGATTCCGCGGAAGCAGCAAGGAAACTATCGGAATGTTTTATTGTATTAACTCCAAACTTATCACAAGGCTGACATTTACATGCATTTCTTTGCTTCGGCAAATGAACTAGTTCTCAAGAGAAGCACCGTACTTTGTAGCTGGATGAGAAAGCAGCCACAACTCTGCAGAAGTGCCAAATTCGGGGAGTACAATTCTTTTTTACTGTTACAATTCTCTATGGAGAGCCCCTCGGATAAGTAATGGAGGAATAGAGAGTATAGAAAAAGAGATTTCTCTTGTGTATGCACAGTTATGTAAGTATAGTCTAATTGAGAAGATTTTTACAGCCGAGTATACTCGTCGTCCATTAGAGTCCCTTCAAGCACATCGAAGTCTTCATTAAGACATGAATCGTAAAATAATAAACAATGACGTCAAAAATTAAGGAATATAAACAACTGAAAGGTAATTTAATTAAGCATTAATAATAATTTGTAACAATTAATGCGATGAATGAACGTAAAATAAATATTCTTATGATGAAAAATCGCAAGCAATAGCAATCGGAAAAATCTTTTGTTTGTGATTCAGTTTATAATCAACGAAATCTTCGCTGATTTATTTTAACACATACATAGAAAACATCACGCATGAACTGAAGTTTCAAAAAGCTGTTAAATATAGAAAATTACCTGGACATTTTTAGTATATAAAATGATAATTGATAAAAATCACTCAATATGACAATCATTCAAGCTGACCTCGAAATTCAGTGTTTTCTTTGAGATAGCCCTGAGGACCTATTTAGCTGTATTTTATCTGTATAGCACTTAAAAAAACAATTCATTCAGTGTATCTTGAAATTTGATACGAAATAGGTGATAAATACTGAAACGGATGTTATCGATGGTAAACCACGGACCAAAAAAGACGCAATTCTGAGGCATATTTGAAAAATCAGAATAATTATACAATTTACGCTGATTAACTTTTACATTTCATGAAAAAAATCGATCCTTTTTGTGTATCTTCAGGTTTAAATAGCATAAACTCTTTAGAATAAACAAGAGTTAGTACATCGTCGCGACGGTTGAATTCGCTCATGAAAAATCGCTATTCAAAATCCCTTTGAAAATGTTTCAATTATTAGCATTTATGTTCAGAGCTTCAACGCCACAGAAATATGATAAATAGCTTCAATATTGTAAATGAAATCAAATCTTGAGCTTAAATGAAGGAATCAAATGCTATAAATCAATTTAAGTCTTTCATGACACGAATTTTTCAAAGGGTAATTCCATGAGTCAACAAACAATTTCTACGTAGTAATCACTCTTTCATTTTAAGATTACACTTAATAACATAATTACATTTTCAGCATGTGCAGGTGTTATACCGAGCATCCTATGGCACGAAAATACTTTCCACAGAAGACGAAAATTCCCTCTTCCTTCGCTCAATGAAACTCAAGGTTCACTATTTGAATAATTTTCAAAGAATTGAGGGTTTCTTCTGATTCATTAAAAGCGTTAACGCACAGCCTTCTCACAAGAAGTACTTCTTAATTTCTGAGTAAACGTAAGAAGTAGTATCAAAAGATGGCTCAAGCGTGCCAGTACTATTACTACACTAGTATACGCCCCCGTCAAGCATGATGGAGCTCTATTTCATTTTTTTGTACATATCTGGTCCTCATAAGTACAAAAAAATTCCGGCGTAAGATCATAATAACTCAATGAATTTTTTTACCATAATTTATAATATTTATTCCACTGTTTTCAAGTCAAGAAAGCCTACTTTCATAAACTACGTAAATTACTTATAAAAACAAGTAGTGAAGTGGGCCTAAGTACTTACGGTACTTATTTACAAACTAGTAAACGCCCGGCAGAGGGTTTATCAACACCACAGACCTAACCTAATCGCTCTTGTTTGCTTCTCTAATGCTCTGAGAAAAGAACAATCAGAAGTAACCATATATTGCAGCGATTATTTCCTTTTAACGCGTGGTCCTCACCTTTCGAAGATCGCGCTCGTTGTTTATGGAATGCCAATCTCTTCTACTTTTTCTAAAAATTCTGAATCGTTGAATTTGTCGAGAAGCTTTCGTCGGTAATCTGATCTTCTTACCTAGAGCGAATTCTTGTTTTCCTCCATGAGGCAGAATGCCATTAATGCTATTTCACATAGGACAGGCAACATCTTGAATATGCGGCGAATATATAGGATCCAGTGGATGAGATGCGTTCCCGGGAACTCGAGAAATGTTGGTGCAAAGCGATACGATTTGTTAAAAATGTTACTATAAAAAGCAAGCGTAACGAAAGTACCATCACAGGTTGGGAATCTTCGAAAGAAAAGAGATTAGGCTGCGATTGCTTGATAAATCCAGAAAAGGTACATTTGCAGTAATCGGTATTATGCGAATCTCCCACTTCATCGACCGATCCGACAATAAGCGTAAAATAAGAGAAATAGACGCGAGGACAAGTCGTTTTAAGGACTCATTCTTACTGCGAAAAATATGCAATGACACACGCCGAAAGGCGGATTGCAAGGTATTTATGTTGATGTAAAGAAATTCCCACGAATATGCGATTAACTGAGAGAATGAATAAAATGTTTCGCCGCAATCAGTCGGGAGTGATTGGGATGAAGTTCATTGTCACTCAAATATCAGATGCTTTTGTGTTTTTTTTCAAAAACAGCGCTAAGGCGAACAGAGATGAAATATACATTTTTCTCCTTCCTGAAAGATAAGAAAAGAAGTTTTTACGATTCATAAACATACATATGGAAGCAGAAAGGACACTTATTACAATTCAAGGAATTAATTTGACGTCTAAACCACCATATTCTAATGGTAATACGATTCGTCAAAGTACTGCTGATGAGGTCCTATTGGCGGCTCAAAGATCACATTCGTCAGCGGAATTCCGCGAAAACGGTGATTTAGTGACCCCGAGAGATTCCGCGGAAGCAGCAAGGAAACTATCGGAATGTTTTATTGTATTAACTCCAAACTTATCACAAGGCTGACATTTACATGCATTTCTTTGCTTCGGCAAATGAACTAGTTCTCAAGAGAAGCACCGTACTTTGTAGCTGGATGAGAAAGCAGCCACAACTCTGCAGAAGTGCCAAATTCGGGGAGTACAATTCTTTTTTACTGTTACAATTCTCTATGGAGAGCCCCTCGGATAAGTAATGGAGGAATAGAGAGTATAGAAAAAGAGATTTCTCTTGTGTATGCACAGTTATGTAAGTATAGTCTAATTGAGAAGATTTTTACAGTATACTCGTCGTCCATTAGAGTCCCTTCAAGCACATCGAAGTCTTCATTAAGACATGAATCGTAAAATAATAAACAATGACGTCAAAAATTAAGGAATATAAACAACTGAAAGGTAATTTAATTAAGCATTAATAATAATTTGTAACAATTAATGCGATGAATGAACGTAAAATAAATATTCTTATGATGAAAAATCGCAAGCAATAGCAATCGGAAAAATCTTTTGTTTGTGATTCAGTTTATAATCAACGAAATCTTCGCTGATTTATTTTAACACATACATAGAAAACATCACGCATGAACTGAAGTTTCAAAAAGCTGTTAAATATAGAAAATTACCTGGACATTTTTAGTATATAAAATGATAATTGATAAAAATCACTCAATATGACAATCATTCAAGCTGACCTCGAAATTCAGTGTTTTCTTTGAGATAGCCCTGAGGACCTATTTAGCTGTATTTTATCTGTATAGCACTTAAAAAAACAATTCATTCAGTGTATCTTGAAATTTGATACGAAATAGGTGATAAATACTGAAACGGATGTTATCGATGGTAAACCACGGACCAAAAAAGACGCAATTCTGAGGCATATTTGAAAAATCAGAATAATTATACAATTTACGCTGATTAACTTTTACATTTCATGAAAAAAATCGATCCTTTTTGTGTATCTTCAGGTTTAAATAGCATAAACTCTTTAGAATAAACAAGAGTTAGTACATCGTCGCGACGGTTGAATTCGCTCATGAAAAATCGCTATTCAAAATCCCTTTGAAAATGTTTCAATTATTAGCATTTATGTTCAGAGCTTCAACGCCACAGAAATATGATAAATAGCTTCAATATTGTAAATGAAATCAAATCTTGAGCTTAAATGAAGGAATCAAATGCTATAAATCAATTTAAGTCTTTCATGACACGAATTTTTCAAAGGGTAATTCCATGAGTCAACAAACAATTTCTACGTAGTAATCACTCTTTCATTTTAAGATTACACTTAATAACATAATTACATTTTCAGCATGTGCAGGTGTTATACCGAGCATCCTATGGCACGAAAATACTTTCCACAGAAGACGAAAATTCCCTCTTCCTTCGCTCAATGAAACTCAAGGTTCACTATTTGAATAATTTTCAAAGAATTGAGGGTTTCTTCTGATTCATTAAAAGCGTTAACGCACAGCCTTCTCACAAGAAGTACTTCTTAATTTCTGAGTAAACGTAAGAAGTAGTATCAAAAGATGGCTCAAGCGTGCCAGTACTATTACTACACTAGTATACGCCCCCGTCAAGCATGATGGAGCTCTATTTCATTTTTTTGTACATATCTGGTCCTCATAAGTACAAAAAAATTCCGGCGTAAGATCATAATAACTCAATGAATTTTTTTACCATAATTTATAATATTTATTCCACTGTTTTCAAGTCAAGAAAGCCTACTTTCATAAACTACGTAAATTACTTATAAAAACAAGTAGTGAAGTGGGCCTAAGTACTTACGGTACTTATTTACAAACTAGTAAACGCCCGGCAGAGGGTTTATCAACACCACAGACCTAACCTAATCGCTCTTGTTTGCTTCTCT
>KZ308939.1:384198-396417 GCA_000376725.2 Ladona fulva | reverse complement strand
AGAAAGCAAAAAACAGACATTGCTAAATACTCCTTCATCAATCGAGGAATAAAGGAATGGAATATGTTGCCTGAAGAAGCACTTAAACCCTTACCAAAAACTGTAAAGGAATTCAGAAACAGGTGTAAAATATTAGCACTAATATAATTATTTTTATTTAGACTAAAATTTGTTTTAATGTTTGGATAATTTGGATGGGAAATAACATATGTAAACTTATGGTATTTTGTCTTAGTGTATTTTTGTAATGTGAGGAATGGGGATTTGTTACCACCAGACTAGTAACCCAACTGTAATGTGTGTATGTGTGAAATAAAATAAATAAGAAACGCCGAATTGAAAGTGGCCGGAAAGTTGAATTTGCTAAGCTTAGTGGTGCTGCTGGAGAATACAATCCGAATTTGAAAACGCCCTCATGAACAAAACCTTCTTTCGTAGTTCATCTCCGTCTGGGAAATCGATAGTTAAGGTAAATACTGAATCGGTCTACGAATCAGCTGAGAGCTTCCGGTCAGTGCATTAATACTACAAATACAGACAATGTCTCCGGAAAATTGTTCTGTATCTCAAGAGAATCAGATTGGAATGATTTTCCTGATGTAAACTTTGTTGTCATGTCACGTTGAGTCAAAACATTCACCAAGAATAAGGAAAGGAACGCCGTACCCACAATAATTATTGCGGCAATACTTTGGCCCATAAACACGGCTCTGATCACAACCATGAGCGAAAGTAAAGGGAGGATACGTTTTTTCTATCCTGCCCTGTAAGGCAAGTGGAAATTATTCGTCGATATATTTTAAGAAAACAAATGTATAACTACAATGATATGTATATATATGAACAATATTGGTCCTTATGCAACATCGCAAGTTTGAATCCGAAGTGTAGAAAAGAGACTGCTTGCAGTAGTGTCTTATTCAAAAGTTCTCCTAAAATCGAAACATCGGAGAGACATCTTTGGTGATTAAACCCAAGTCTAAGGGTCTCTGAGAGGAAAAATCAATTAAAAGAGCGTAATTTCTTGAAAAATTCTGTTCCGCATCATTCAGGAGCGTGGATGTAAAGGAAATTATCCATCAGGCGTGTAAAAGTTGTTTAAATGATTGACGGACGAGAAATTAAAATTCGCGACCGCATTAAGTGATTTTCCGTCAGTAAATAGTCAGCAAATCGGAGATCTTCTCCAACAGAATGAGTTCGTTGATTCAAATTCCACGCCGCACTCCTTTTACGTACGGAATGTAAAACTTTGCATTTCAATTGCAACTTCCTCATTTTTAAATGTCAAGCCATGACTAATTAGCTTTTCTAGACGCCATTGGACCTCTTCAGTTGAATCCCAAATTTTTACTAAGCTTGGATAACATGCAAATATGAAAAAGAGAGACCAATTATCTTTGGTAATGGAAAAGAAATCTCTCGAACACTTCCACAGATTTTATTGATGAGACATATTTCGCTGCCATCATCAGGCACAGTTATTTCAATATATATAGAAATAAAAGGGAGAAGGGACCCCTTCTTTCCCTTCCCTACAAACTCTTTACACCCTGACCCTTCTTTTAACCAATATCCCCCCCTTCCCTTTTGCCCCATTTTCTGTATGTATAGAAGAATCTAAAAACAACGGTACCCTGTCAACGGCAATGATGCTAGCGAAACATCAATAAAATCAGTCGAAGTGTACGGCTGATTTCGTTTCCATTGTTGTGGCCTTCCACGAAGTAACGCCTTCGCATATTGAGTTTAGATTACTTTAGGGCTATCCACCGTACAATAAGATGTCAACCATTTACATTTTTTCGAATTCGCTCATTTAGATACATGAGCAATTACTTATTCTTATGAAGTTCTATAGAACTATATTCCTCTGCCAGTCAGAATTTTATAAAGTAATTATAGCACCTAATCATCAAGCAGAAAGCTTATTCCGAAAAGCTCAATGAAATGAAACAACTCTCAGATTACAAACAGTAAGCGTAAAATTAACAAAAAAATAGACGATGAATTCAAAACGATGCACTGCTTACGGTACGGATCTTCAATAGGGTATTAAAAGAGTCTACAGAATTATAGACGTGAGAGCGCTTTGGAGAGAAAAAGGAGTGGGATGACGAAGCCGATGACTAAGAAGGCGAATCCGAAGGTATTTAGTGAATCCCGCTCTAGAGAGAGTGAGCAAGCGATGATGGGCAAGATGAGTGTGCTTTTGTTTATGTACCGCAGGATGGGCAGGAAGAAAAGAGGATGCAACCACAGACCGTTGATGAATTAAGTCACGTGGATAGCGATGCTATACTCCGTTGAATCATACTGTCATATACATTATTATGCATTTTTATGGCGCACACAAACGAAATAATTATTTGATAAAAAGGTAGAGAATATAAAGTTCCTACTTCCATGTTATGTAAAGTATTTTTCCCTTGTATTTCGGAACAAGATGAATGAAAATGCATCTTCAATTTACCTCTGTCTCAGCCTTGTTCATGGCTGTGATAATATGAAACATGCTGACGTTTGAGTGATGCTGAGAAATGACACAAAATTTCATCACTCCTTGTTGAACGCTGCGATAAGTACGATTCATACTGTTGAATCGCACCATTACTGACATTTTCCATTTATGGTATTCAAGCCAAATGAGGAAGGGAACTACCTCATTCCTCATCTTGCCTTGTGCTCCTCATTTTTTTCTTTTGAGAGAAAGAAAAAAGAAAATGGAAGAAGGGATGAGGATACAGTTAGCCTTCGAGCTGATGACTTTATGGACGGACAAGAAATATATTCCACAGATAATACCACACCCGATGAAATAGAAAAAAAGATCAAAAGTATAACTTACATTCATTTTTCATAAAAATGTCTATATTGAAAAGTAAGCGCGAATGAAGCGAACCTTCTACTTTTGCATTATTAAAATAACGAGAAGATAAATATACACAGAGGGAATAAATATACTGTAAAAGAATAAACAGACGGAAAATGCATACTCCGAAATTCAATTATGCGTACTTTCACTCACATTTAAATACACATACGAGTACGATCTAGCTTACGCGGACCTCCGCTTATCCGCAACCTGGATTAACCGCCCCAGGATAATCAGGATACTCGATTTAAATTCAAATAAGAGTTTTTGATAGTATGAAATGCAAATATTTCGCGTCAATTCGACATAATGATTTCTGTGCGAAATAATAACCGTGCGAACTACTTCATTTGCGGATGTAAATGCAGAGAGTAACAACTCAGATTCTCCGAAAACGCAATTTCTGTAAATACTTCAAGCAATGGGTTATTCTATATCAGTTTTCTCCTACAATTATAAGCTGCTCTCTATCTCAGACATCAACGATGCTTGAAGAATACAGAAAGGTAAAATAACACTTCGTTTACGCGTTAGTGAAGTCTAAATTTCATCAATTGCAGTTGGTCTCAAGCAGGAAAAAGCAGGTAAGCATTACAAAATTACAAGAAAATAGGAAACAGCTGGAACTTAGAAATAGGTTTTCAGCGCTTCAAGAAGTAGAACCGGAAGCCAAAGTCATGAAAGTCGTGAAGGCAGCGGCAGAAGAAGTAGCAAGTAGACCAGAAAGACCAAAGGATAAGAAGTTCAGCGACAGAACCAGGAAAATGATGAAACAGCGAAAGCAACTGAAGCACTCAGACCTGCCAAAGGAGAATATCGAATATGTCGAGCTATGCAAGTCTATCAGAGTGGCGATGAAGGAAGATGTAAGGCATTTTAACGAAAGAATTGTACAAGAAGCTATAGAGAACAACAAGAGTATGAAGAGGGTCAGACNTAACGCATGAAGAGATTTACGTAGTTTGTGCAGAGAAAGGGAGCAAACGATTGAGAATATAAGAGAGAGAGAACGGGA
Organism: Ladona fulva; assembly: GCA_000376725.2. Classification (NCBI taxonomy): domain Eukaryota; kingdom Metazoa; phylum Arthropoda; class Insecta; order Odonata; family Libellulidae; genus Ladona; species Ladona fulva. The sequence goes on along the minus strand of KZ308939.1, from coordinate 392,527 downwards.
AGAGTGCGATAGATATTTATTTTAGCATTTTACCATTACTGCAATGTCGTTAAATTAATCGCTGTTATTTCGCTACTACGCCGTAAGTGTTTCGACCATATATACCATTCAAATTTACCTACAAAGTGCATTGGAAAGGGAACGAGGCTTACAAGATGAGGAATGACGTTATTTAGACTTTTAAATTTATATTCATGCCTCGCTAGACGCCAGTGGCGGATGGCAGAGGGTTTATCAACACCACAGACCTAACCTAATCGCTCTTGTTTGCTTCTCTAATGCTCTGAGAAAAGAACAATCAGAAGTAACCATATATTGCAGCGATTATTTCCTTTTAACGCGTGGTCCTCACCTTTCGAAGATCGCGCTCGTTGTTTATGGAATGCCAATCTCTTCTACTTTTTCTAAAAATTCTGAATCGTTGAATTTGTCGAGAAGCTTTCGTCGGTAATCTGATCTTCTTACCTAGAGCGAATTCTTGCTTTCCTCCATGAGGCAGAATGCCATTAATGCTATTTCACATAGGACAGGCAACATCTTGAATATGCGGCGAATATATAGGATCCAGTGGATGAGATGCGTTCCCGGGAACTCGAGAAATGTTGGTGCAAAGCGATACGATTTGTTAAAAATGTTACTATAAAAAGCAAGCGTAACGAAAGTACCATCACAGGTTGGGAATCTTCGAAAGAAAAGAGATTAGGCTGCGATTGCTTGATAAATCCAGAAAAGGTACATTTGCAGTAATCGGTATTATGCGAATCTCCCACTTCATCGACCGATCCGACAATAAGCGTAAAATAAGAGAAATAGACGCGAGGACAAGTCGTTTTAAGGATTCATTCTTACTGCGAAAAATATGCAATGACACACGCCGAAAGGCGGTTTGCAAGGTATTTATGTTGATGTAAAGAAATTCCCACGAATATGCGATTAACTGAGAGAATGAATAAAATGTTTCGCCGCAATCAGTCGGGAGTGATTGGGATGAAGTTCATTGTCACTCAAATATCAGATGCTTTTGTGTTTTTTTTTCAAAAACAGCGCTAAGGCGAACAGAGATGAAATATACATTTTTCTCCTTCCTGAAAGATAAGAAAAGAAGTTTTTACGATTCATAAACATACATATGGAAGCAGAAAGGACACTTATTACAATTCAAGGAATTAATTTGACGTCTAAACCACCATATTCTAATGGTAATACGATTCGTCAAAGTACTGCTGATGAGGTCCTATTGGCGGCTCAAAGATCACATTCGTCAGCGGAATTCCGCGAAAACGGTGATTTAGTGACCCCGAGAGATTCCGCGGAAGCAGCAAGGAAACTATCGGAATGTTTTATTGTATTAACTCCAAACTTATCACAAGGCTGACATTTACATGCATTTCTTTGCTTCGGCAAATGAACTAGTTCTCAAGAGAAGCACCGTACTTTGTAGCTGGATGAGAAAGCAGCCACAACTCTGCAGAAGTGCCAAATTCGGGGAGTACAATTCTTTTTTACTGTTACAATTCTCTATGGAGAGCCCCTCGGATAAGTAATGGAGGAATAGAGAGTATAGAAAAAGAGATTTCTCTTGTTTATGCACAGTTATGTAAGTATAGTCTAATTGAGAAGATTTTTACAGCCGAGTATACTCGTCGTCCATTAGAGTCCCTTCAAGCACATCGAAGTCTTCATTAAGACATGAATCGTAAAATAATAAACAATGACGTCAAAAATTAAGGAATATAAACAACTGAAAGGTAATTTAATTAAGCATTAATAATAATTTGTAACAATTAATGCGATGAATGAACGTAAAATAAATATTCTTATGATGAAAAATCGCAAGCAATAGCAATCGGAAAAATCTTTTGTTTGTGATTCAGTTTATAATCAACGAAATCTTCGCTGATTTATTTTAACACATACATAGAAAACATCACGCATGAACTGAAGTTTCAAAAAGCTGTTAAATATAGAAAATTACCTGGACATTTTTAGTATATAAAATGATAATTGATAAAAATCACTCAATATGACAATCATTCAAGCTGACCTCGAAATTCAGTGTTTTCTTTGAGATAGCCCTGAGGACCTATTTAGCTGTATTTTATCTGTATAGCACTTAAAAAAACAATTCATTCAGTGTATCTTGAAATTTGATACGAAATAGGTGATAAATACTGAAACGGATGTTATCGATGGTAAACCACGGACCAAAAAAGACGCAATTCTGAGGCATATTTGAAAAATCAGAATAATTATACAATTTACGCTGATTAACTTTTACATTTCATGAAAAAAATCGATCCTTTTTGTGTATCTTCAGGTTTAAATAGCATAAACTCTTTAGAATAAACAAGAGTTAGTACATCGTCGCGACGGTTGAATTCGCTCATGAAAAATCGCTATTCAAAATCCCTTTGAAAATGTTTCAATTATTAGCATTTATGTTCAGAGCTTCAACGCCACAGAAATATGATAAATAGCTTCAATATTGTAAATGAAATCAAATCTTGAGCTTAAATGAAGGAATCAAATGCTATAAATCAATTTAAGTCTTTCATGACACGAATTTTTCAAAGGGTAATTCCATGAGTCAACAAACAATTTCTACGTAGTAATCACTCTTTCATTTTAAGATTACACTTAATAACATAATTACATTTTCAGCATGTGCAGGTGTTATACCGAGCATCCTATGGCACGAAAATACTTTCCACAGAAGACGAAAATTCCCTCTTCCTTCGCTCAATGAAACTCAAGGTTCACTATTTGAATAATTTTCAAAGAATTGAGGGTTTCTTCTGATTCATTAAAAGCGTTAACGCACAGCCTTCTCACAAGAAGTACTTCTTAATTTCTGAGTAAACGTAAGAAGTAGTATCAAAAGATGGCTCAAGCGTGCCAGTACTATTACTACACTAGTATACGCCCCCGTCAAGCATGATGGAGCTCTATTTCATTTTTTTGTACATATCTGGTCCTCATAAGAGATTTACGTAGTTTGTGCAGAGAAAGGGAGCAAACGATTGAGAATATAAGAGAGAGAGAGAACGGGAAGAGTGCGATAGATATTTATTTTAGCATTTTACCATTACTGCAATGTCGTTAAATTAATCGCTGTTATTTCGCTACTACGCCGTAAGTGTTTCGACCATATATACCATTCAAATTTACCTACAAAGTGCATTGGAAAGGGAACGAGGCTTACAAGATGAGGAATGACGTTATTTAGACTTTTAAATTTATATTCATGCCTCGCTAGACGCCAGTGGCGGATGGCAGAGGGTTTATCAACACCACAGACCTAACCTAATCGCTCTTGTTTGCTTCTCTAATGCTCTGAGAAAAGAACAATCAGAAGTAACCATATATTGCAGCGATTATTTCCTTTTAACGCGTGGTCCTCACCTTTCGAAGATCGCGCTCGTTGTTTATGGAATGCCAATCTCTTCTACTTTTTCTAAAAATTCTGAATCGTTGAATTTGTCGAGAAGCTTTCGTCGGTAATCTGATCTTCTTACCTAGAGCGAATTCTTGTTTTCCTCCATGAGGCAGAATGCCATTAATGCTATTTCACATAGGACAGGCAACATCTTGAATATGCGGCGAATATATAGGATCCAGTGGATGAGATGCGTTCCCGGGAACTCGAGAAATGTTGGTGCAAAGCGATACGATTTGTTAAAAATGTTACTATAAAAAGCAAGCGTAACGAAAGTACCATCACAGGTTGGGAATCTTCGAAAGAAAAGAGATTAGGCTGCGATTGCTTGATAAATCCAGAAAAGGTACATTTGCAGTAATCGGTATTATGCGAATCTCCCACTTCATCGACCGATCCGACAATAAGCGTAAAATAAGAGAAATAGACGCGAGGACAAGTCGTTTTAAGGACTCATTCTTACTGCGAAAAATATGCAATGACACACGCCGAAAGGCGGATTGCAAGGTATTTATGTTGATGTAAAGAAATTCCCACGAATATGCGNATGCTTGGAATCACAAGAAGAGACAGGAAACACAACACCTGGGTTAGGAAGATAACAGGAGTGACAGACATCATAGATAAGGTAAGATCACTGAAATGGATGTGGGCAGGCCATATTGCAAGGAGAAACGACAACCGATGGACATCAGCAGTTCTGAACTGGATACCAAGAGACGTGAAGAGACCAAGAAGAAGTCCAAGGGACCGATGGAACAGGGACATCATTCATTGGTTAATAATCCTAGGATTGGTTTGTTGTCCAAGCCGTCCTGTTCCCTCCCAAATGCTTCGTTATTCATAACCTTCACATTGAACATAGACCACTAAGGATTAAAAGATTAACTAACCAAGGAAAGATTAGGATCACTATTAATGCATAATAGCGCAGTTCGGCTCTCTGGGGTTCTTAATACTATAATATCTTCTCTGTTTATTTTCATCTCATTTTTGACGTCATTTCTGCCGGACGTTTCCATTGACGCCGAAAATTCTGTTACTAAGAAAGGAGGTCCATTTATATTCCGGAGAAGCGATTACATCTGCTTCAGAGAGAGGCAGATGCTGATAAAGAAAGAACGTAGAATTTTGAAAATTCTCAGAATAACCCTTTCGTGCTATCGGAGAAAGATATCACATCTTTCTTCACTGCCAAAAAAAAAGGCATCGCCGGATGTGACGTATCAACCTTCAATAAACAAGCGCGGTACTATACAAATAAAAACCGCTAGCTATGTTCTCAGTAGACTCGCTTTCGGTGACTATCAGTTCTACAGCTCGGTAAATACCGCTACTTTTCCGCTTCTACGATTGAGCCTTTCATTGAAAACGCCCTCTTCAACTTCTCATTAATTTCAAGTCCAAATTTCCGCGAGAAATATTAATCTTCTCATTTTTTGGAATGCACTGATTTTAACCTTTAATTTTACTAAAATCCGTTTAATTAACTAATAATTTAGGATTAATAAGTAAGCTTACAACATTTTTGACGCTCTTATAATCATCTACTAATTTTTTTTATTGCACCTTCAACTTATTTGGAAGAGCTCTTTCTAAATTTTACTCTTTTCCCTGAAAACAAACAGTTTAAAGAGACCGGTAAATCAGCCAAAATATTCCAAGGTATCTGTTTTAATAACTTTAAATTTACTTTTGACTGTGCGAATATCAGTCATTTGCGCTTTTCCTGATCTCTGTAGGCAAGGAAAATATACGACAAAACCAGGTTTTTTCGTTTCAAATAGTAGAGAGTAATGGCAGTTTTTAAAATATTCACGAATAAAGAGGTTATGTTTCCATGTTTTCATTTCAGGGATTGATGCTATTCTTAATTTTAAGTATAATTAAAGAACATCACCGGATTTTGATCATCCATATTGACCCAAGAAGGTTTCGAGAATGATAGCCATCATCCTTTACTATTATTTCCGGTATTATTGAATTATCATGGGGAATTTTGTTTTCTCATTCTTTGCAGATGTTGAAACTATTTTCCGCCAGGACTTCCCTTATGTTATTCACTTCAATACCCTGGTGTATCGAGTGGGTTTCAGGGTTAAACTCCCTCCAAAAGGGAAAAATATCACAATCTAGTTTCCCGATCTCGGAAATATCTGTTACTTTGCTACATAACTTCTACAAAAATCCCCTGCAAACCACCTTTCGGAATGTGGCAGTGGGTGTAAACACAAAGCGTTAGAGTTACCTCTAGCTAATTGCTGTTGCGTATCGTTCAATGAGAGAATTAGTCCCTAAAACGACTTGTCCTCGCATCTATTTCTCTTATTACGCTCAATGTCGGATCGGCCGAAGTAGCAGAAGGGGGTCGTATAATACCGTTTACGTCTTCCAAAAATGTACTTTCTCTGAATGTATCTAACTATCGCAGCCTAGTTTCTAATCTCCATTATTTTAAGGATTCCCAACCTGCGTCTGAGAGCGTTTTCGTAATGCTTGCTTTTGTATCGTAGCACTTTTTAGCAAACCGTATCGCCTTGCGCTGCACTTTCTCGAGTTCGCGAGCATTCGCTTCATCCGTTGGGTCCCATATGCTCGCCGCATATTCCAGATGGGGCCTAACTAACGTGAGATAGCATCGCTTTCCAACCTTTTTATTGCATCTACCTAAAATGCGCTTTGTAATCAGAGCTTTTTAGTAGCTCTATCGCCGCTTTTTGGAAAATGTGTGCTCCAGTTTAAATGTGTAAGGATGATTTCGAGGTATTCAACTAATTCGAATAGATTTTCATTCATTCCACTAATTTTGTACTGTAATTTTGTTTTGTAATGGTTCTGACGCAATTGTTTCCTTTCGAAGAAAAGTATTTATTTACATTGAGAACTAGTTGCCATTTTACGCAACACCTTTGAATATGAGCTAAATAGTTTGTGAGTGAAGTGCAAAATCCGTCACTTGATATTTCTCTATATATTACCGAATCATCCGCAAATATCCTCACATTGGTATCGATCTTATCACTCAGGTCATTGATATAAATGAGGAAGAGTAGAGGTCCGATTTGGCTGCGTTGAGGTACGCCTGAAGTGTATTACCGTATAATTACCGTATAAAGTTAATTTTTTGAAGGAAATTCTTTAACATATTTTGTATGACGTAGCGCGCATTATCATACCGGCTCCTGTAAGGAAAGCAAAATTTCGTTTTCGCTACTGTCTGGGACCCGGTATATAGATATATACTATATACAGCCTGTATATAGATATATTCTGGCTGCGCCCCTGCCTCAGTGTCATGTTCCAAATATCCTAATTTCATATTTTGACGCTCAGGGCCCATCCAAACATTCATGTTCGTTTTTTTTAATTTCTGTATTTTTGTGGTTTCCCTATCGTTGTTTTGCTCACGGCGTTCACTTCCTTGTACTGATTTAGTAAAAAACTCCTTTACTCGATTTAGTAAAAAACTCCCAAAAAGGAAATGTAGAATATTAGATTCCTTTGTGTTTCAGAAGGCGTTCCATAAAGTTAAAAGACCAGAAAATCAAAGGTTGCTGCATTTAAAATATTGGGTTCTTGTGTATTTTAATTTTTTTATTTTTTTAAGCCTTCCAAAATCAATGAGATTATTATCAATTCCCCTTTACAATATCATATTAATGAAGAAAATTGGAGTGCACACACACCTACCTAATTTTTGGAAAGGTGATATTCAATCACCGCGAAATTTGCTGCCATTTGTATTTTCTTTCATTCTGTGGAGATAATTCTGTTACTATATTTAGAAATGATTCGCCAGAGGGTGTGCTTGGAATCCCTTGGGAGTTATTTCGGTGGAATGTTCCAGACTGATTACAGCCATCCGTTTTCCTCATCCGACACCAGACTGCGCGGTAAAAGGAACGAGTCCAAAATAACGGAAGTGTGCGAAGGCGTGTTAGCATGCCTCTGTGGATGACGCTTTTTATAGCCGCATTCGGCTTATCATTCTCGTTTTGTGAAGCACAATTTGATGCTTCCGCTTTTACAGAAATCTTTTCCTTTCTGATTCGTCTCCTTATGAAAATACTCCTAAATGAAGGAGCGGACGAGGAATTCAGGGTGTGGAGGACCATTGCTGAGGTCATAGAAAGCGAAATGTCTCAAATGAGCCAAAGGGTGTGTAGCGCTTTCGCCTTTAGTGAAAGCGGTCCTGTGTGCTATTCCCGGCAGAGTCCACATGTGCTAATTTACCTCGGCTAAAGGAAGCAATTAAAAAAATACTAATGTCTCAAAGTGTATTTGAAGTCCTTTCTTTGGTCGTGGCAGTGTTCTAATTCTCATTTTATTCGTTGGAGTAGTAAAACGGATCCGAATAAATATCTGGTTGTACATAAGTTTTCTTTAGAAGAGCAAAAAAATGTGTATTCGTTATGTACATATTGGTGCACTCTGCAAACTCTACCAGCCGGTGACCTCGTTCATTTCCCTGGCCTAGTCCATGTTTTCCTCTTCGCTACTTGCTGCTGTTGGTGCATAAACTTGGATGATCTGAACAGAGTAACGCTTATTTATCCTGAGGATGAGCTTACATATTCTGTCAGTCACACTTTCTATTTTCACCACATTATTTCTCCATTTCTTGTTAACCCAGAAGCCAACTCCTCAAAGTCTTCCATCCTTTGTTCCCCTATAATAGAAAATATGTTCTCCCTTGAGCGTAACCAGTTCTTCTGATTTTCTTCTTACTTCACTGAGTCCGATGACATCCCACTTTATCTTCTCTGCTTCATGGAGCAATTCCAGGAGTCGATCTTCGCTCTTCAAGCTGCGGCAGTTGTAGGTTGCGAAGTGTAGGGGGTTATTTCTTTTCTTCATGATGGACCTCTGTAATGCCACCACCTCCCGGACATC
>KZ308939.1:349743-381728 GCA_000376725.2 Ladona fulva | reverse complement strand
ATAGGTTGTATAAGAATACCAAGTTTTGTTTTGCTCAACGGAATACTGCGTGAGATAACGTGTCTCAAATTTGCTAAAAATCGATGTCTAACTGTAGAAGGCTGCGGTAGGGGGTCAAACAAATGACTATATCTCAGGAAATATTTCATCGATGGATGTAAAACTTGGGAAATGTTCATAGAGGATATGAAGTTATGTTCACACAAAATTTCATTGAAATCAAGATCAAGATTTCATTGATGGTCGAGCGGGGCATTTCTCTAAAATTGGTCCACTTGACATGGAATGCCCCTGGAGCGAAATTCTTTATTCCATATTTGGCTGGCTTGTTAGGTAAATATTGGCGGAAGGAACACCTGCCTCTAAAAGATATCAATTGTTCATCTACAGTGACGAACTCGCCAACACTGTATAGTTCCTGAAACTTTTTCACGAGCAATTCGAAAACTTCCCGTATTGGCGCCAACTTGTCTATTGTCTTCCTGATTTGCCTGTCTTTGACATCGTCAAATCGGAGGCACTGCAATAAAAACTTAAACCTTTGAAAGCTCATGGATGCTAAAAATATCTCAACCCCCAGACCATCTTGATCCCGCAAATCTAACAAGTTCTGACGACCTGATTTATTAGCGCCTAAATAAAATTGTAGCCCGATTAGGCACCTCAACTCCAATTCGTCGGTAGGCTTTGCGTCTCTTGCTCTCGAATATTTTTGGGCTATCTCTTTAATCTTTACATTAGTATGATCCTTACTATATCATCATCAAGTATGATGTTGAGGCAATCAAGCGGACTTTTTATTTTTATTCTTATCCTCTTTGAACACCGCTGTTTGAGATAGGATGTTGTGAGCGGGCGTCCTAACTCTACGGCGAGGCTCAGTCGTACTCCACTTAGTTTTATTGTCTTTACCTAACAAGGAAGAATCTTTCTCAACTGTTACACATTCAGTGTCTGAATCACTTATGTACTGTTCGCTGGAGGTGTCGTGCTCCGATTCCTCTGCCGAAGCTTCCGAAATTTCACTGTCAGAATCGTCATCTGAAAGTCCGCCAGAAAGCAGAGCAACCGTTTCTATGTCCGTCTCAGAACGTAAATCACAAGTTATCGCTGTGATTACCTAAATTTTCCTTTCACATTTTGATTGAAAATAGTAAAAACACATACCCTGGGGAATCGAAGTTGGTGCGATTATTTGCGAATTTCACGACGTACACTATCTTGCGATAGAAAGATAAATCCTTACTGAGGGACTAATAGCCTTCCTAAAAAATAAAGTCCCGTCATGCTTAACGGGGGCGTTTACTAGTTTACATATAATTTGATATCCTGATTAATAAGTTATTGTGTAAATCATGTAAAGCTGACTGAGTGAACAAGAATTTGGCCCATTTTTACCAAAGGATTGGAAATTCATCTGTCAAGGAGTTGTTTCGCGTGCCAGAAACACGCCAAATCGGAGTGCCACGTTTGGCACGCTAGTCCGCCACCTTCATAGTCATCAAGGGGCCCACTTCTGGATTTGCCAATTAACTGATGGGAGAGCTGGAAAGGAAATCTAAGAAAGCACTCGGTTGGAAACACGAAAAGCCATCCATGAGAGTTGAGTCGGTCTACTTGCTGCGATTTAAACATTTTTTTAATGTAATGATCAGCATTATTTATGAATCACTGCCCTGTATCATTTGTGGAAATTAACAGTTACTATCGATATCCCAATATTTTTTTCGGTAGTTTCAGCAGTATTTCGCAATTGGTTGGACGCGTCCCGCTAATAGAACCAGCCTGTATGGGAGGTTGGTCCCTAGTCCATGCAAGTACCCTGCAAGCCGCCTTTCGGCGCGTGGCTGGTTGAAGTCTTTTATTTCACTCGGTTTGCTTTTTATATTTCCAATACTTTGCTAAATTGCAAATGAACATGCCAACTGTTTCACTACTATTCATCCTCATCATCATATTCGTAAAATGTTTAATTACATCGATCAATATAACTAACTCATTGATTGAGTTCTTGCAGAAGACTTCTTTGTTAAGGAAATGCCGACCTCTTAGTGTTTTTCTCGAAGTGCCTGCTTCCGTTGGTTAATCAAATGATCAAAATTCGAACGCCATTTTCAAAGAAATCTCATTTATTTCCAGTGAACATATTTTCTTTCCCTCAGTACATTTTGTTTTTAGATACACTAGTTTAAGGTAATCACTTGATTCCTCTTGCTTAAAATCCGTACAGTTTTATTTATGGTTATCTATGATGTGAAAGTCACAGTACATTATTCGATTTAAAAAATTGCTGTGTTCTCAAGTATGTTTGCACTTAAAACATGGCCGTTCTTCCACCGACGAAATCCAGCATTCTAATTGGATTATTTTGATAGGCATCTTACGTTCCACATTTGTCTATGTTTGAAAGTGTGTATTATGTTCAAATATGAAAATGGTTTAATAACATAATGAGGAATATTAATCTCCTTTTTACCACTGCGAGGATTGGGATACACATATAGTCGAGTTGGTCTCACATCAGATTTAGAGGCGATCCAATGTAATGCAGATCGTTTCGTTATTAGAGATAGGAGGTTCAGTAGCAATAGATTAATTTCCTTGAATGGGATGCTCTAGCTGGGAACATTGGTCACTGATGGAGGCTATAAAAATAGATTTATAGGTGCTGAAATTTTTGACAGATAGAAAGACATTGCAATTTAAGTTAAAAGGAGCATGAACTCAGGTGTAATTGATAAAACAGATTGTTACTTCTGGTTATTCTTTCTGGAGAGAAACAGGCTGGATTAGGTAGAGTTATTGGAATGATACAACCCGTGCCATACGCCACTGATGGTCGTGGGGTGAAAACAGAGTGGGGTGGGCAGAGATGTCAATCAATTTTTGTTATATTGCTGCATTTGCCACAAAAAGGTTTCTACAAAGTCGCTTATAAGCAGAAACGCATGGCTAGCATGCGCTTTTACAAATATTACATCAGTTCAGATATTAAATTGATCAAACAGATAGTAAGTAGAGTGGACTCTGCTTGATCGGGCGATCGGACCTACTTTTTACTGAGGCAGTCATTTATTCGAGCCGATGCTCGAGGAACGAAAGCGAAACTGTTAAGATAAATTTGATTTGTAGCGCGCCTGTTGCCAGTGTGATACACTAGTTTAAGGTAATGGGACGTAAAGAAATTGAAATGGGAATGAAGAAATGGGAGGTAAAGAAGTTGAAATCAGAAGAAACAGCGTTCACTACAACACTGGAAGAAAAATTTCGAACACAAGAAAAGAAAAAATGTGTTAAAGAAGACTGGAGTGATATAAAATCTGGTATTGTAGAGGTTCTAGAACAGGAAGTGGGGTGGGAGAGAAATCAAAGAAATAAGAAAGAATGGATCACTCAGGAAATGATAGACAAGATGGAAGAAAGGAGAAAGTGGAAATGTGATAATACAGAATATGGGAGAAGAAAACACAGGAAGCTAAATAACTAACTGAGGAGGGAGACAGATAAAGCTAGAGAGGATTGGATAAAAAGACAATGCCACATAATAGAGGAACTGGAGAAGGCTGGGAAAATAGAACAAATGTATAAAACTGCAAGATGTCTGACTAAGAGGGACAAAAGAAGGACAAGTAAGAAAGGAATGATCGATAAAAAAGAGAAAGTAACAACAAATGAGGAAGAGATTAAGGTTATGTGGAGGGAGTACATAGAAGAATTGTACTGTACACATGATTTCAATGGAAGAATAGATCTAGAGGATGAGAGGACGTGTGAGGAGGATTCTAAGGGTCCAAGGATTTTGAAAGATGAAGTTAAGAGAGCGATAAAAGACCTAAGGGACAAGAAGACGAAGAAGAGAAGGTGTTGAAGGCCTTAGGGGAAAATGCAATTGGTAGGCTCACTGATCTTGTTAACAAGATATATGATACAGGAGTGTGGCCTGATGACTTCTTAAAAAACTGTAATGATGCTCCTGCCTAAGAAAAGTAATGCTCAAGTTTGCAAAGAGTTCCGTACAAACTGTAATGATGCTCCTGCCTAAGAAAAGTAATGCTCAAGTTTGCAAAGAGTTCCGTACAATCAGTTTTATAGCTCATGTGTCAAAGATGATGACTAGAATAATAATGAAGAGGATTGAAACTAAGATAGAGGAAAACTTGGGGGAAGACCAATTTGGATTTCGAAGAGGAAGGGGAACAAGGGATGCTATAGGATGCATGAGAATGTTAAGCGAAATGGTATTGGAGGTAAACAGAGAGATATTCATATGCTTTATTGATTATGAGAAAGCATTTGATAGGGTTAAATGGGATAAACTACTGCAGATTCTAAAAGAAATCGGAGTGGATTGGAAAGATAGAAGGGCAATAAAACAACTGTACATAGGTCAAAGAGTTGTGGTGAAGATAGAAGGAGATGAGACAAATGAGACATATATAGGAAGAGGTGTGAGACAAGGGTGTTGCCTGTCACCAATTTTATACAACATATGATAGAGGAAGCCTTGGAAGGGATTGGAGGGATAGTGGTAGGAGGAGAAAGAGTGAAGACTATTAAATATGCAGACGACCAGGCTGTAATAGCAGAGAGTGAAGAAATATTACAAGAAATGATAGAGCAAATCAGTAAGAAAGGAGAAGAATATGGAATGAATATAAACATCGAAAAATCAAAAGTGATGAAGGTGTCAAGAAAGGATGGGCCAGTAAAAATTAAGTTGAACGGGAAGGAATTTGAGCAAGTAGAAACCTTTAAATATCTGGGAAGCACCATCACATCTAATGGGTGTTGTGTACAGGAAATAAGAAGTAGAATTGCTCAGGGAAAGGCAACGTTCCAAAAGATCCAGGAACTGTTGACAGCTAAGAACATCAAGATGGGGTTAAGAAAAAGATTTGCAAAGTGCTTTATATGGAGCATTGTATTATATGGATCTGAAACATGGACGTTGAGAAAGAAGGAAGAGAAATACTTAGAGAGTTTTGAGATGTGGCTATGGCGAAAGATGGAGAAGATAAGATGGACAGACAAGATTGGAAATGAAGAGGTACTGAGGAGGGTTGGAGAAGAACGAGACATCATGAAAAGTATAAGGAAAAGGAAAACAAGCTGGATAGGCCACATAGGTATTAAGAGCAGACTGCCTACAGAAGAAAATCTTTGAAGGAAAGATAAATGGGAAAAGAGGAAAAGGAAGGAGGTATGGGATGCTAAGTGATTTGAAGAGAGGAAGGAAATACCAAAATGTGAAACGGGATGCACAGGATAGAGATGCATGGAGACAGCAGTGCCGTTGAGACCTGTCCTAGGACAGAATTACGATGATGATGATGATGTTGCCAGTGGCGCACGGTAGGGGGTGCGTTAACACCCTACCTAATCTACACCATTAGCTTCTCTGATATTATGCGGAAAGAACGACCAAAGGTAACTATCTTTTTTAGAGATCGATTCCTTGCAACGGTTTGTCGATGCCTCTCGGAGATCGCGCTCCTTTTTTAATGGAATTATGTCTTCTACTTCGCCACAAAATTCTGAACCGATGAATTTTTCGATAAGCTTCCGTCGGTCATCTCATCCTCTAGCCTAGAGTGATTTCTATCCGAGTGATTCTACCATGGCCATAACGTTACTGTCGAGCTTGGAATCAAGCTGCTATACGTTGGACCATCTCTAAATCTAACGCTACGTCATGTGGACCCCAAAGGGTTCGAACCCGGGCCTTTATAGAGATGAAAATAGTTAGTTTACCTGGGGGCTTTAGCATCGTATAAACACAATGCAGTTTGTTTCAGATTTCTAAGTCAAGCCGTTTCTGAGATAAATAGGGGGACGGTCAGACGGACAGACATTTGCTTTTTATATCTATGATATTTGGTTGGTACGTGGTAAAATCTTTAGTATGAGTTTTGGCGTACTTTGGCAAGGTTACCTCTGAATCTAAGACCAACTTAGAGTACGACGGGAGCTAAAACTGAAAACTGACCTATGAAGCGTTTCTACGCATACGACGATAAATGACATAAAACACGTGGTAGAGATATAGATATTTTTGTTAGATTATTGTTTCCCGTCATGGCAGAACCTGCCATTCATCGCTGATAGCTGAGGTCAGATTTTTAAAATTTCTCAGGAATTGCCTTCTTTCCAATTGCGAATAACTAACATACAAATGACTATGGCATGAATTTTTTATATTCCTACAACGTATTGCATGCTGAGCGAATTTTACTAATTTAACCATGACTATCTCGCGTGATTAACAAAAGATTCATGAGAAGCCTAAGAAGATAATCAGCTGACCATGAATACTGGCCTTGCGCTTCACGACTGCGGATTTTGCTCCCATAATACGAGATAAGAAGCATCGCCAAAGTTACTCACCATAGGAAATTGCGGTAGCTGACCTTCGGAACCGGAAATGCCGAGAATAAAACCCGATAACTAGTAAATCGTACTTACTCTATGAATGGGAGAAATATGTGATAAATTGCATTTTATCCTCTGAAATGAATCAATGACGCGTAGCTTTATATAGAGCACCAAGAAGGCCATGTAATCATTACCAAATCGGGCTATTTTCGATCCTTAAGAGGGCGATGGGCCCCACCCTTCATGAATTTGCAAATCAAGCAAAGTGCTCAGGATATTAGAGGTTTAAAAACACTCCGTAAGCCGTTCCGCTTGCCGATAGACGGCTTACGGAGTGTTTTTAAACCTCTAATTCATATACAGCCGTGTTCCAACTTTCTCTTTTTCTTACATGCTCAGGATATAATGAGAATCTCCAACTAGAAGATAATAACTGAGCTTTTACTATTATTTTCATCTGTTGAATTTTTTCGACGATATGGCACTTCAATCGTTAATTGGGAAGAATAAGGTTATACAACTTTCTGAAGATTGAGGTTACTTTAAGATGAGCAGGTACAGAATTAGGTACAGATTTACACGTACAAAGTACCTACAGATATTTTTCAGCAGGCAGTTACTTGCTCTTTTATTTACTAAAAATAAAACATCTATAAAGTACCTCTTTATTTTATCCTAAAATAATTCTGAATTGTTATAAATCTTTACTCGATGGTTCATTCTACGGAATTACTTTGAGTTTATAGCTTCGGAAAACCACATAGAACCTTTTTATGCCTAAGTAATGAAAGTAAAATTATACATTTCTTTGCTCTATTATTATAATAACTTTAAAATTATTTTATTATAAAGTCAACTTGGTTGACTTTATAATAAAATAATTCTCCTTGCATGGTTGGAATTTTCATGGTTGAGTAACTTATTGTTACCGCCAAGATGTACCTCATTTAACTGAACTTCCGGGTAGCAACTTTGCACCAAGTAACCTTGCAGGTAATCCTCATTAAATACATCAGAGGAGCCTAGCATTCCGATAAAGTTGTTCATGAATGGTTAAACTTGATGAAAATTGATAAGAACCGATATTATGCCATGGAAAAGGAAATAGTAGTAAATTGATGTAGAGATACACCTATGGGGAATCGATTAGAAGAGTTATTGATGTGCAATCCGTAAACTATTAAATGTAAGATTATCTAATGATGAACATAAGAAGTTGAAGTTGAGCTACCACAATAGTTAAGACCTAAGCTCACAATAGAGGATTGTGATCAACTAAACCAACCTCAACGAAAATAGCTTCTACTATCGACACCAATATTTGACAAAAATTTTAAATCGTTTGTACAAACTGAATCGAAATAAGCGCTGCATTTATTGTTAGAAAGCATGGAAGGACGTACTTTTGTTTATTGAAAAACAAAACACGCTCCGAAAATGTCTCCCAAGGGAGAGAATTTTTTTACAAGAATTGAAAATGAGGTTATGATAATCAGCCAAGAAATCTTTCCGCGGCTGCGGATTAATACTGCGGCTTGCAACGTCACTATCACGTGCGTAACTGAGGGTAGAATGCAACGGAAAACACAGAGGGGAAGACAAAGACAAAATATGTTAGATGACATAAAGGGTGGGGTAAGTTAACAAGAATCGAAAGGAATGGTAATGAATAAGGAATTAAGGCATATAATAAATTTTATCTTCACAAGCAAATGGCCGTGATACTTTCTACTACTAGCTTCCAACTAAAACATGAAATATTTTCATTCATTCAACCTCCATTTCATCCTATTTTGATTCTTCGATTTATTTTCACCAACCAATTTTCATTAATCTTGAATCTGCACGATTTCTGGTTGTAATCCTTTCTCTTCCAATAATCACACCCATTTTCCAACTTATTTCGAAACATCAATAGCCTCTCAAGCTGTAGTCAACGTTGTCCTCTACATCACAATTATTCGACCACGTGATGCAGTTGCCTTCGCACTTCACAGTTCTGAATGAACCTCCTCGTTAGATAACCATAGTTTGCCCTTTAAACCCAAGTGGAACGGCAGCAGGCACTTTAATTGCCAAAAAAGGAAACAGAAGTGACAATAGCTTCATCCTCTATTTCAATTGTAAATGATTCTTCGGAATACTTCTCCACATCTCTGTCTCTGTCCTTCTCTTTGTAATATTCTCCGTTGGCATGGAAAGCTTTCGACATCTCATGATTGTCTGTGAATTATTGAATACGCACACAGGTTTTATTCACGAGTCATGGAAAAGCAGAATTATTGGAACCTCTTCATTAAAAATTCTCAGCTACCGTTTATTCAAACTCGCACCGCTTAAACTGTTGGGAGTAACGATTCGGAAATTCCAACAGTTTTTTTACAGAGTATAAAATAAAAGAGAAAATTGGATCGGATATCCAGAATATGAGTCTCCATAATTTCTAGGGTCGAGATCATAGAAGGTTTACCGCACACATAGGCACTATTACACGTAGAAAATATCTCAGGAAAATTTTCTCTCTGCATTATAACCCCAAAATAGTTGTCGCATACGCCACTTGACAATAATGACATTCCTTTTTCAAAGATTTTCCGCTGTCATTTTCTATCAAGTCTATTTCTGTCATATCTATCTATAATAAGCGTTCTCTACAAATAAATGCATCAATCCATTAATTAGTGATGGGACGATACCAAAATGTTCACAATTCCCGATACTACTCTAAACTTCCGATTCCTGCAATGATCTATCAAATTTAATCGAAATTAACTATTTTAAGTTACTGTGATTTGGGAGACAAAAACTAAATAAACAATATATTCATAAATAAAACATTATAGAGATGGACATCCTATTTGATAAACGTTTAAACAACAAAGGCAATAATTTCTTTATTAAAACATTTAGCTTTCGTATTTTAGTTCTAAAATTCAGGACAACCAATCGCGTTTTATGTTTCATAATTTTAATTATAATGATTAAATTAATATTTTATGATAATAAGAGAGTGAATTAATAGGGATGAGTAATAGATTCAAAATTATATTTTTCGGAGCTGAACCAAAGTTGAAGGGACAGACATAATGAAAGTCAATAGAGTTGCGTCCAATTCAGAGATCCCATTTTTTTCGAATAATACGTAAAATAAATTCACAAAAATACCACATAGTGGCGCTATTAAGAAATATAGATTTTAGTTTTACCATAGTTCAATTAATATATTTAACTATTTATCAGTAGCACCAGAAAGAGAAGATAGAAATAGATTATAGATAGAAATAGAAATAGCACCAGAAATAGAAGATAAGAAGATAAGTTCCATGTTTCCGATTCCGATTAACCGCTGCCATTAATAAGTGGCATTTCTCGAATTGGAGTGACACAGAGTTCGAGTCGTGAGCTCTAAAGGAATTCGACGTTCCACGAAATGGATTATACAGTTATCATTATATTAAACAGAATTATACAATGAGCGTAAGATAAGAGAAATAGATGCGACGAAAAGTCGTTTTAAGGACTCATTCTTTCCTCGATGTTACTGATGACATCTAAAGAGAGGAATCGGGCGGAGCTATGAAAAAAATCCGAAAGGACTGAGCGGAATCCCTAAACAAAGAGACATTTTCTCAACTCTTCGAAGAAGAACCAAAAGAGACGAACGTGAAGTCAACACCGAACCGAGAAACACGAATCTAATTCCGAGAAGATCTCCCACCCCCGCATCTCCGTTGGCCCGATTTCTCGAAAGCTGTATCGCGTCAAAAGGTGTTCACGAATGAGTGCTCCATTGTGATGACGAACTCGTATTTGAGGTGCAAATATCGCACACTCAAGGACTGCCAAATGGATGACGCAATCGCCCGCGACGCATTTGATAACGACGTCAACAAGTGCCGCCATCTACGACGAGTGCGAAACTCATTCATCCTTGTTCGAAGGAAAAGAGACTTTGCACTTTTTCCACAGGATTTTATTGTTGACACGACCAGCGAATGATTCGTGTTAAAGTCTGTATTAAAATCCTGTGGAAAAAGTGCAAAGTCTCTTTTCCTTCAAAAATGGAGTATTTCCACAAAATGCCAATGTCTATGAATTTTATTCATTCATCCTTGAGTTTTTTCCTGCGACCCTAACCGATATTCGCACCTCAAAACCCACTATTCAAGCCTAGAGAAATGTAGATATTGCTGTTATTTTGCTCTCAGAATCAAGTCATTCTCGCTTAAGAGACTGAACCTGAAAGTTGAGCGACTTATGGCTCGCGACAAATATTCTCCGATTTCATTGTTCTCATTCAAGTACCGCCTCCGTCTCTTTTTGGTTGGGAACTTCTCTATTTGACATCAAGTGGAGTAAATTGACAACCGATTAAGTAATATTCGAAAATTGTACGGCGGAAGGCGTTTTGTCGAGAATTGGTTCGAAAAATCAGTGAGTGTTACTCTGATGCTTCAGGACGCAGGATGGGAATTTCTAGAAGATTTAAAAAAAGGCTTAGTTTACTTAATAATTTCAGAGAAAATCCGTTCTTAGAAGATATAGCCGATATTCTGGGTCATGCATTTACATAGGCCGTTCTGACACAGTGAGAAAATCAGAGAAATACATGCTACAACTAGTCGCTGAAAGAATTCGTTTTTCCGCTAAAAATACATTTGAGAAAGTTTCAATCTCACGAAACGGCCGTTGAGTTCTAAAAACTGGACGACTAAAAAGCATAGATTACGGGAAAGGGAATGCATGCGAACATGCTTCATTTTTGGAGAACGTGTCTGGAGTCTGGAGGATATTCTTCATTATTCATCTCGTGTCCTGGACATTTGGTACCCAAAATGGTTCTCGGGACGACGCTAGTTGTCCTTCCCAGAAATGTGCAAATCCAGGAATAAAATGAAATACTGGATACACTGGTACCTTAAGATACGAGTGCCCCAACATACGAGTTTTTTGAGATACGAGCCGTCACTAGGTCTAGTTTTTGCCTTGAGTTTCGAGCCAAAATTTGAGTTAAGAGCCAACCTCAGTGACTTCACAGGCAGTTGGCGTAGCAAGCTACCGCTCTGTTTTGCGAATCCTGCACGTTCGATTCACGTGTTTACCTCGCTGCAGAAGTATTTCTGTCATGTTGCTATAATCTTGTGTGTGTTTGGTACTTACAGTTATTTAGCGAAAATTGATTTGAGATACGACAATTTTGACTTACGAGTTCGGTCACGGGACGAATTGAACTCTTATCTCAAAGTACCACCGCATCAAGTTTTAAAGAAATTAATCTAATCCCAAGAAATGCCAAGAATAAGGAAAACCGTTATATAGAAAATGTTAGCCAAAGATCATACTAGCATTTCAATAAATAACATTTATAACCCTTTTAAAGTAATATTTATTGTTCTTAAGGCAACAAATGTAAAATCAAAAACTAAATATAAAATATACCTATATTTTGGAATCCCCTCCAAAGAGACCGTAAAATTTTTCAAGCGTTAATTGTCATTAAATGCGCTGTACGGTTTAGCGGTTTCTTCACCCTTCTCTTCTCTTTGGCTGCTTTCCCGAACTCTCTTTAACCTTCAATTGAGAAATTTTCACCACAAACACAAACCTTTTGTAATGTTTCAGCATTCATTGTTCTTATCCTAAACATTACATTAACCGTATCAATTAACAATTGAGTTTAGGTAGAAGCGTTAGATCAAGTTGGCCGAACACCATTCAAACCATATTTTCGTACCAAACTACAGCTAACTTCAACCTAACAAAAAGTCTATTCAATCATTCGCTCAAAGACGGCCGTAATGACAAAGTTTCTGCGAACATAACTTGTCGATAAGCAGTGAGGTGTAAGATAGTTTAACACCACTGACGAAAAAAGGATGCGTTCAACCATGCATAAATATCCTCCGAATTGTTTTCAGACTCAATGTCTGATTTTCAATTGATTCTGTTAGAATTGCAAAGATTAGTTGGCAGTCTATACAAGTTGTAAATAATGCTACAATAACAACATAAAATACTACTCAAACGAGAGCATAGGATTCCATTATTCCCGATGTCACGAATATCGCAATCTAATTTGTAAAACACTTACCAAATGACACCGGAGTTGCGCAAATGCGGCGGAGAAGGGACTGCTTCGTCGCTGAATACAGCTGAAAAAGTGAAAGGACTTCATAAAAACTAAGAATTCGAACATTAATGAGAGTAAAATTCAATTCTTTCGCAGGGTAATGTGAGAGAAACGGACACACTGCTGACTGTAAATGGGTTTTCAACGCTACGTTATCCGAAAATCGACTCACTATTCGTTAATGTGAACGGTGGTAAAATAAAATTCTAGGTAAAATTTGTCTAACGCTTCACTAAAGAATAACTCACCGCTAATAATAGCATCTCAGAAAAGCAAGCATAATACTGTAGCATAGGCGTAATGAATCGAGAATGACACTGATATATAGAGGGTGATTTTAGAAACCAACGCAAGGAGATATAGAATCGAAAATAGGGGAGAGCTATCGATGGAATTCGTCAACGCCGTGTTAGCGGTGCCATTGGAAATGGACTTGTAACGGTAGAATGCATCGGATGGCTGCTTTGTCTGAATTGTTCTCTAAAATGAAAGGAATTTCACTCCACTGCAGGGTTTCACAACCGGGGATTCCAAGGGCCCCTTGAAAAAACGCCCAACAGTTTTGCCTGAGATATCGTACTTGCCATATTTTACTCAATTCACCAATCGTTTAATTTACTTTGATCGACTTTAAATACGAAGCTCTGATATGCAGCAATAATAGTAAGAATTATAACGACGACTGCGCCACTTAAGCATTTCCAATGAACGGTTCGCGCGCATTTATAATTTACAAATCGACAGCGCTCTTTCACTTTTTACTCCGATTCGATGAAAACGCTAAATTTCTTTACAATGAATGTTCGCGGAGTTTTTCTCTATAAAATACATTCTTATAATCCTTCCGAGAGTTCACAAATACGATTAGCAGATGTCATCTCATTGAATTGAATTTGAGAAAAGAACCTGAGATGTGAAAAAAATGAACATCGAAACAGGAGACAATTTATTAAACGCTTATCTTAAACAGCAGCGAGAAATTGTTGTGCTTTTAAAATGTTGCATATATTGGTAAATTTCACTTTTAGTAATCTTTCATTTAACGGCACATCTAATGAATGGAAAAGCCTCAGGCTAAATTCAGCAATTGCATTTTGAAATACTCATCATGTATGAGTACAGAACGGCTTTTCTAGACCTTTCTTCGGTGGACTGTTTCTCATTAGAATACACAATAAGAGCTAAATCATTTAGAAAACAATTCCTTTAATTGTATGATAACTTTACTTATTATTATTCCAAAATAAAGAACATTTTCATAGCTTTCATTTCACAGGATGTTGAAAAGTTGTTTTAGTTCGTTTTAGGTTCAGTTTTATTCCGGACTTCACTGAGTCGCCGACACAAATTAAATGGATTGAAAGATTCGTCAACGCTCTCTACATATATTGCAAATGGATTGTTTATTTGAGGTATTTGGGGCTATGAGTGCGGATATGGATTGTGAGTTGGGACTGATTGGGCACAATCGCCTGCTCATATCGCCTTTCTCCTCGACTATTTATTGAGTAGGTTCGCGTGAAATTTTAAGTAGACGACTACCATTTAAAATTTCAATAACCTGAGGAAATTCAAAAATTGAAGGATTCATTTCAGAGATGAGCATTGTTTCCGAAACGATTTTATCGCCAGATAACTATTGAAACAATTAAGACCTGAAATTCGCCGCTTCATATTTTTACAACCAATTGAGTGAACGTAATATTGTTATAGTTGAAATCCTTGGCTACAAGTCAAGTGGCAAAGTCTTTTCAAGTTAAAATACCTTAGAGCAAAGTATATACATACAAAATACTGAGAGATATCATCAAAAATCTCCTACAAGACACTCAAAATTAAATTTATATAAATTCGGACATAAAATTCGATATATCTTCAAATCCCACACTAATTTCTACATCCCTGTCTAGTACAGTGACTATAACATAAAGGTTTACAGCTAAAATAACAACAAAGCTAGATCTGGTATAAAGGCTTTCGCTGCGCGTAGATTCCACGATGAGATGATTATTTCGGGAAAATAAAAAAAATCATCTCGTCAAGCTTCATAACGACACAATTAAAATAAAAAGATTTTTTTCAAGCTTCTCAACCATTACTGCCAGTTGTCACAATATAAACATGCAACTTAAACTAATTCACCTACATATTAATTTATAAATCCACATGCCTCTAAATAGATAATTCCACAAATGTATATCTGCAAAACACCGCATTTTTAAAGAAATCTGTAGTCAGCCATCCAATACATTACAGTCTCACATCGAATAACGGTTGTACAGAATTAATGATTGAAATGGAAAATAGGTATTTTATTTTCATACAAAATTTTACATCGATTTCTAAATTCTTTGACTGTTTTCGGAAAGGGTTTAAGCGCTTCTTCGGACACCGAATTCCATTCCTTCATTCTTCGACTGATGAACGAGCTCTATTATCTCTCACACTGTTTTGTCACATTCTGAATGTGTTAATTTCTAAGTCCTGTATGCTCACGTTTGGGATGTTTAATCATTGAGCAGCCGTTGATGATTATTTGTTTGCTCTTCTACATGACAATGAAAATGATAAGCAGGTACTGTGGTAATATGTAATGATCGGCATGTTTATTAATTAATATTAGATTAAAACCATAATTAATTGACCCACGTTTTCCAACGGCTAAGAAGTATTAGCTTTGAACTCATATCTTTCGATTTCCTTCAATCTTTTCGCTCTATCATTGCTTCCCTTCGGTTCCTGTCGACAAAATTAATTTTTTCCGACCAATTTGTTTTTCTTTCCCTACTAATTGATTATAACGTTTTGATATAAATAGATTCTTCTAAAAATGTAACGCTTAAACCGGAAAATCACCGTTTGTAAGAGCAGAAGAAACTCCAGAAGCAGGAGTCTTCGCTGAATTATTAATTCTGCTTTCTGATCTGCTAATTCTGTTTCATACATTTTCCAGCATCTCACAATTAAAATTATTAATAATTTATCTAACAATAAGTCGGAACTGTGAAAGTGTGAGAACGTGCCAGCGGCTGTCTCAATCCGAAAATTCGTAAAAGAAGGAAAAAACGAATAAAGTTCCTCCAACGCAGTTTCAAGGCCTTCTTTTGGATGCCTCTGTGAAGTTCATGTCAGGAATTCACGACTGGATCGAGTGAATTGCCTCCTTTGCCATTCATCTTTCGCCCTTTCGTTCTTCTCTTCCGTTTCCCCTCCAATCACTTTCCTTCCCGAGAACATCGTCTGTGAGTCACTATTTGCACAATCACTCTGCTAATATAAAGGCTTCCGGTCGTAAAAGGTGACATCCTTATCGGATATATTAGTGCAGGATTGGTTCATAAATTCTCCGTGTTGTTCACAAACGTGTTTCTTTATTTCCTCATCCTATTTTGAAACAAAAGGACTCCGTGTTCAGAAAAGCCATTCGTCGCAGAGAAAATATTAAATTACAGTTTTGCTGTACACACCTAGGGCTGCGAGTAACTCGGTTTCCGATTGTTTTGCAAGAAGAGCAAAAATGTAAATTTTATCTTAATACGAGCGAGGCCTTGTAATGCTGTTTTGTCTGCCGAGTGATCACTGCTTCTCTAATAATCATTATTATGTTTACGAATATTTTTAGGCTTTGGAATGAATCATCTGAGTTTCCATAATTTCTTATAGGGAAATCGCTTCGATACACGAGTGCTTCGGATTACGAGCACGTTTCCAGAACGAATTATGTTCGCAAACCAAGGTTTCACAGTAAATCGATAAGCTTATCGATTCAACTTAGAGTTCCCAGCACTAAAATCACTCTTCAGCTCGCCAATTCTCAATTCACATTTACATACTGACCCTGCAATCTGTCAGTGGCGTGTGGCAGGGGGTCCTTAAACACCGATATCCCTATCAAACTCTAGTTACTTTTAGCTTCAAAATGACTTCCTGGCGATTATTTCCTTTAGCGCTTTTTTCCAATCTCGTAGATCGCGAACGTCTTTGAATAAAGTAACGAAAGCAACTATTTCACGCAGAAAAGATCTGTAGCGATGCATCTTTCCAACAGCTATCGTTAGTAATCTAGTCCCATCTATCCTTATGCGAATCCCACCCGAGGGACTCTGTCAGCCAAAACATTACCGTCCAATCGAAAATAACCGTTGACAAACCTAGCCGCTCTGCCTTGAACCATCTCTACATCGTAGGCTGGTCTTACTTCATGAGGGTCCCAAATCGCACAGCAGTATCTTTAGAGACGTCGAATCAGGGAAAAGCACGCGATTTCTTTTACTCTCCGTGAGCATCTCCTTTCACTGGCTCATCTTCACATATCAATCGCCATTTCCTCTTCGACTCGAAAGGAAAAAATCTACTACTGAATGTTAATCGCAGCTATTTATGATGAATTGATTGCTATTAGGGGATAAAAAGTAATTTATTTGCATGGAGTATGAGGAAAAAACAAACTTCTAAACTTTACGATAAATAACAAAGTTAATAATCAAAAGCAGCTTTTATTAACAAGAATTACAAAAGAAACCATAAAATTAGTCTCATCTGCACAATCCCAACTTGGAAATACTTTAAATATTTTCACTTCGGTATATTTTAGGGAAGGAAAAAAATCATAGAGGTTATATTACGGAAATCGATATTTTATCTTCTGCTGAGAATTAATGAAAAAACATTAAAGCGGAACAGAAACCAGGAACTTAAAGATAAAAATCGTGCGTACGAATTAATGAAAGAATTTGAATTCGATCACAGTGTTTCCCACTTGAAATGATCGGGACAAATGAACATTCCAAAGTATTGCAGGATGAAAATTGAAATTTTAAAAATCTGAAATCTCACCGGAGTACATAATTATTGAAAAGTGATTGAAAGCTATCAACATTACTTTACTCCACACATTTGTGGCATTAAATTTCGATTCAGAATGTATGTCATTTGAGATGAAACCTGAAAGTCATTACGCTATGCTTTTTTTCTTTATTTTAAGATTTTTGGATGAGGTTGTTGTACATGATTACTCAGAACAAATTCAATAACTTGTACGTGTTTTAGTAGGAACGGTACATTTGTTAATAGTTGATTCATGAGTTAATCATTAAAAAGATATTAAATTTTATATTAATAGATATAAGACGTCTCTAACGGAGAGCGAAGTTCAACAATTTAGACAAACTATTATAGGTATTCGCAGTTATGGGATGTGGAGAACTCGGATGAATAGAATTTAGAAGGTTAAGGATCACGTACACGTAAATGAACATTTAGTTTTGTGATGAATAGCAGTGAAATTCTCGGGGGATTATTTCGCAATGAAGTAAACATTTGAAAAATAAATTGCTAAAATTAACACAGTAAAACGATATCTATCAAGTTCCACCGATTATAAGAATAACTCCGCCCTAAGTAGGGTAAATACTATATCTATAAGGTAGGCTCATATAAAGTGAGAATGAATGCTGATTCATTTAAGATCTAGGATAAAAATTTGATACCGAATTTTTCTCTATGAAGTAACCAAAGGAAACACGTTGAAGATAACACCGAGCGCGTCAGAAAAGTAACGCATTTATGGGAAATCCACTCTTCCGTTTCCAATAAATATCATTTTTCAGAAATTTCCGGCCTAAGATTCAATGCTTTCACGTGTAAAACTGATAAATGTGAGGTGATTTATCGCGTCTTCCATTTCCTCTTATGATTTCATAGTTCAATGTCATCATTACGGGAAAATAGGCAATTGAAAATAAAGGATCGAATAGTTTCTGGAATGGCTAGATTTTTCTAGGATCCCATAAGTAGGCGAGAGCGGAAGCCAGGCAGCTTTTTATTTCTCTGTAAGAACACGTATTTTTTCAAATTTTCAATTTAAAATTATTTTCTGTTATAAAATTAGATTTAAAACTCAATATAAAAGAAGTAAGAAATAATACTGCATAAATAATTTTATTCTAATCATGAAACTAATTACCAACTCTAAATTGCAATTATCTCTATTATAAAAAAACTTTTGCTCAAATTTCTGGCTTTAAAACGGTTTAATCTTGATGACCAAATACAGTTTTACAGCTTTTTTCTAATGAGGAAAGATGCCTCAAATGCAAATGTACGGAGGATAAAATTTTATAATATTAGATCATAAAAGAAAGCACTCAGTGTGATTAGTAATTGCTTCGCAACACATCCTTCTGCTGTTTCTGTATTGTTTTAGCAGAGCCGCCTTTTATTCTGTTGAAATCAGGTGGGCTGCTTGAGTTTTCCAAATTGTTATGTTGTCTTTATGTTATTGCTTACCGTGCTATTGCTACAAAACCATGGTCGTGTGTACGTTGTTTTTGTGTGGTATAGTAAAAAGTTCACTCTAATGGAGCGTTTTGATATGTTTAATATTAATAATTACCACAAGGTTAGCCCTGAGTCTGTATCGTTCGTACATATATAAGTGTTCTACGTTTTCATATGCCTTAATATTCGCCATTCTGTGGGATTTATTTCGTTAATTGCTAACTCACCCCACCCTAAAAGTCATCCAACATCTTTTGCATTTGTCTTCTCTTCTCTCTTTTGCCTTATATTCTTTTCTCAATAAACTCCTTCAGCAACTCTTCTCTTTCCGACATTTGATCCACGCATTTCCTCAGTAGACGCTGAATTATGTCAATTAAAACCTACCGGACCACCTTCATGTTAATCTCTCTGTCAAACCAACTTTCCTTTCCATTCTACGACAGACCCACTTCTCGAAGGCCTCCAATCTGTCATAGACCAGTAACGCTTATTTAAATACCTCAATACATAAACCACATCGCTTGTAATCCAGTTTCTTAAGTTTAACAACAAATAACCGCTTCTGTATCATGCTACATGAAATCCACGATTTTTTATGGAGAAACATAAAAAACGACATATACGAGTAAGATAGTAAGTAAGTAGTAAGATGGAAAAGCGATGAGATACGCATGGCACACATGCTTTGAATTTAGAAGAAGAAATTGAAAGAGAAAAAGTCTGCCACAGCCGGGAATCGAACCCGGGTAAGATATTAACTAAGATTAAGACTTTAACTTCTGGTGTGCAAATAATTTCACTTAAAACAAACTTTGTATTCTTCCCTGATAACGATAAATTTAATTTGCTGAAATTTTGGCCATATTTTAGACTCAAAAAATCACCTCGATTCAAATGTGTCATTGTATTCGTTGCAGGGAAATAACCACTTCGTTCGACGCAATTAAGTTTTCCCAGAAGGAAGAGGAATGCTTTCAGAGGATCTGGATCTTCCGACACTTCATACATTTTTAAAGATTAGGTACAAAACACGGAAGATAGGTCTGAGAGGAAAATGTTCGAAAATGTAGAAAAGCAATTCTGCGAATTATGAAATAATTAGCGAAATGCATTTACCGAATTGAAATGAAATAAAAGAGCGAATGAAAGCAAATACCGGTCAAAATATCTCAACTTGATCTCAAAAACAAGCACGATTGTCATAAATATTATCACCAAAAGTGTTTTGTTATTGAATGTTGTAATATCAATAATGGTTTTGGAAAGCAAGAACTTAAGCAAAAATGATTTCTCAATGGATAATAGAAGCAGGTTGGAACTTGCTAAGATACCTTAAATGTTCTCTCTATACGTTCTTTCCACAGAGCATTAGAGATGCAAACACGATGGATTAGGTTAGGTCTTTGGTGTTGTTACACCCCCTGCCATGCGCCCCTGGCGGCTTGCGGGGTATAAATCTAAATCTTTCAGATATGGCGAATAAGGCAAAACGCGTGTCAGTCTAAACTATTACCTTGTAAGTAAGCTAAAGCTTACCAGCCGTAAAAAAAGGAGCTACAACTACTTTAATGATAATAGTATTAGATAAATGACTATTTTAGATGAATTTTTAGAAATCAGAGAACAAGAAAGACATATCGTGAGCTGAATCATCAGCTCACGAGTCAGCGAATTCTTTGTAGACGATGAGGCCAGCGTGGGATGAAGAGTGTTAAGAAATGACTTGCGATGGCCACTAACTAACGTACCCGTGTATGTGTGTTCCATTTCGTGTCTCAGTATGTCTTTTAGAGTTTGTAAGTCATTATAAATGGTTAGGTATATCATTATAATGGTAATATAAGTAGTTACACTCAGTGGTAGTTGCAAAGAATATTTTCGAAGCGTAGCAGGAAAGGCGAATAGGATGCATATGTCGGGTATTCTGCCTTTTGGGTTATCCCATGCACCCAAGACTTACTAAGAGAGTTATAGTTCTGCACTCTTCACACTTTTTGGTGCCTGCTTTTTTGGGAATTGGTACACAATTCTACGATTTCTTTTATACCCTCTTCTTCTAAACACTTATAGAATGCAATAGGAAGAACTCATCTCCATTTTTCATGCTCCTCATCGTCTATCTCAGACTTCAGAATATTAGGGCCTCTCTATTCTTCTGCTATCTATTTCTTTATCTCCGGTTTTTCTCTTGTCATATAGGACTCCATTTACTCCTTCCACCTTTACCTTATCTCTTTCTCCCCAAATATCTCTTATCTATCTTTGCTCACACTCCTCTCAGTTTGCAATTTATAATTTAAATTAATTTACAATAAAAATTGTGATTAACAAGAAATATGTAACGGCTCCCTACGGTACATTCATTTTCGCTGTCAAAATGGCGGAAACATTTCCTGTGCAATAAAGTGCATTACATGTGTACATCATAGAACGCCCCTTCTGCCATCTTTGGGAAAAAGGGGGTTCGAACTCAGAAGTCAAAGATCAAATATTAATATATAATCAAAGATATTCCATAAGATTACACACTATTTATTTATTTATTTAAATTTACACTGCAATTTGGCCTTCTGACCAGGTGGCAGCGTTGGAGGGGGAACATTACATGAAAAAATAGGATTGCCTGGCATTCGCCCTAGGACGGGAGGAAAAACCCTCCAAAAACCTCCCGTAGGCAATCCATTACATATACAAATTTATAAACAAAGAAGGATACATAAAAGTACATACAGTTAGGTATAGCTTATCCTAGAACTATAAATACATATAAAAATTACTCTAAAATTAGACAAATAGATAAGCTAGCTTACATGGCAGGTAGTCCATATAGTCATGTACATCTTACTAAGTATTAATTCATATGACTAGTTCTACATTCTATATTAATACATAAAATTAAATTACACCTTAAATTATTACAAATGAGGTTTAAGCTTATTCTTAAAAATTTTTACATTCTTCGGCATTGGAATGAGAACTTCTCCAGGCAAAGCGTTCCATTCTCTAATACCCCTATTTACGAATGAATATTTCGCTGTATCTGTTTTCTGTTCCCGTTCTTTGATTTTTAAATTATGATTGCCACGTCCAATATAGCTAGGGAGGTTAAACCTGGCTTTCAGTTCGCTCCAGCCTTCTACGGAATTCCATGCTTTATACATCCCGGCTAATCTAAATATTTTCCTTCTCGACTCTAATGATTCCCACTTTAACTGAGCTAGCATTTTACTTACACTTTCTGCTTTCTTGTGTTTGCCGACTACATATCTAGCTGCCTTCCTTTGTACACCTTCGAGTTTCTTAATAAGGCCTACTTCGTGGGGATCCCATACACTCGTTGCATATTCTATAATCGGCCTGACCAGTGATTTGAACGCTCTTTCCCTGACACCTTTCCCACTCCGCTTTAGGCTTCTCATTACAAAATGAAGATTCCTGTAAGCCTTCGCGACTATATCCTCGACCTGCCCTCTCCATTTTAGATTCTCAGTTAGCTTGACACCTAAATATTTGCATTCGGTTACGGTACTGATATTTTCGTTGTTAAGGGAGTAGCAGTGCTGTATTAAAGACTTTCTCCTGGAAAACTTGATATGCTTACATTTACTGACGTTGATTTCCATCCTGTTTACTTTCGTCCACTCGGCTAACTGATTTAAGTCATTTTGTAATATTTCGCGATCCTGACCTTCCGTTATACGCCTATATAGAATGCAGTCGTCGGCAAATAATCTGATTTCGGACTTGATATTCGTTGGTAGGTCATTTACATAAATAAGAAATAGCAATGGCCCGAGAAC
This sequence comes from Ladona fulva, assembly GCA_000376725.2. NCBI lineage: Eukaryota > Metazoa > Arthropoda > Insecta > Odonata > Libellulidae > Ladona > Ladona fulva. Next base: position 359,144 of record KZ308939.1, on the reverse strand, counting down.
GCTACCTTGCGGAATGCCTGAAGTAATATCTATTTCTTTGGAGTAATCATCTCCGATTTTAACCCTCTGTTTTCTGTTTTCCAAAAAAAGTTGTATCCAGCGAATAACCCGATGGTCAATATTTAACGTACGAATCTTTGCTATTAGTATATCGTGAGGTACTTTATCGAAAGCCTTTGCAAGGTCGATTACTACCGCATCAATTTCTTCCCTTTTGTCCAGGGTTTCTGAAATATCTTGAACGAGTCCTAGAAGCTGTGTTTCACATGAGAAACCCGACCTGAATCCGTGTTGTCTCTTACTTAGCCAGTCGTTTTCTTTCCAAAATTTACGAATGTGATCAGCTATAATTTTCTCCATTACTTTGCAAACCTGTGACGTTAGGCTAATCGGTCTGTAGTTATCTAACAACGATTTTAAACCTCCTTTGTGTATTGGAATTACGATCGCTTTCGTCCAATCAACTGGAATAGATTTGTTATTTAGCGTGGCAATGAAAAGTGTTTTTAGATAAGGAACAATTGCATTATTACCCAACTTTATCGCATCACTGGGAATATCATCAGGACCCTTCGATTTCCTATTTTTTAGTTTTTGAACCTTTCGCAAAATGATAGGATTTGAAATTTCCAAATAATTTGGACGGCTATCTCCTACGAGAACGTTCTCTTCCCTCAATGATTCGTCAACTCCCTGTTGGCCTCTGTTAAAGACTTTTGAGAACCATTTATTGAATTCTTCCGCTATGTCCCCATTTTGCGTTATATTGTCTCCGTCTGCAGAATTTATTGCGCGAACATAATTCCTATCCCCTTTACGCCTTCGCAAGTACTTGTATAATTCATTAGGATTTCCGGAGTCGAGAGTATTTGTGACGTATACTTCCTCCGCAAGTATTTTTTCTTTTGTCAGTTCTTTAACTAATTCTTTATACCTTTCCAAGGAAGATAAGTCGCGATCTTTCCTTTTATGTGCAACCCTAACTTTCTTTTTGAGCAACCTAACTTTTCTAGTATAAAATTCGGGATCTGGATTGTTTTTAATAAGCTTCTTTGGAACATATATGTCGATGCCCCTGAAAATAATGTCCTTTAGTCCGTCACATCTCCTCAACTGAACTTCCATTGCTTACCCATTCTACATAGTTTCCTCTCAGGTATTCCTGAAAGCCGTTAATATCCGCTCTAATGTACTGAAAATTTTCAACCTTGTTTGAGGCTGGTATCCGTTTGGGGGACTATTTTTCATTTGCAAAGTACATTATTCTTTATTAACTTATTTACCGTTTTCTATTTATTTATTAAAATACGAAAATGCAAGCAAATATCAGTCGCAATCGCTTCACTCGACGGATGATACTGACGGAATTATTCTTGGAAGTTTTGCATTTTGTCGTCGAAAATCTCAGCAATTTGTAATTAATTTGCAAATTTTACGAACATCTGAACTCTTTTCGGTAATCTGACATCTGATCTAATCTGATGCTCTAATATCTGAGAAAGATTTTGTTACAAACAAAATATTGAAAGCAACTCATCTCAATGAACGACACAATACGTTTATATTTTCTGGAGAAAGCGCAGCGTAAATTCATTTACAAACTGGTGCGATCTCGCATTAAAGGGAATTTTAATTCTAATTGTTCACTCCCTATTTTAAATGTTTATTTCATTCTTTGATGAGACGTACAAACATAAGCTTTAACACGCCGTGAATTTGAGGCTCTGATTTGCGAAAAGTAGCCACTTATTCAAATCCGAGCCAACAGATAATTTCCTCCGCAAAAATCACAGATTCACCATAATGACTAATAATACCTTTGAAAACGCTGATAGTATATTGATGAGCATCATTACTTCGTTACTCAATGCGTGATTCATTAATTTGATGTATAAGAAGTCGTGGTAACTTCACAAATTTTGAAGTCAATTCCACATCAATTGGGATATATTGTGATCAAAAGAAATAACAAACACAAAAATGGGCACGCAAACGGATCGATACAGGAAGATCAACATGGTCATCTAACAAGAGGTTAACTTGAGGACTTTACTTTAACTGGGAAACTCTTTGAGATGATGGCATTAAAGGCTTACTAGACCATAATGTACCTGGGAACACTTTCAGCTACTTGGTCAAAGCCGTAATCCAGTGAGCCTAAAATGAACTAGATGGAAAGGTGTCCGCAAGATGATGTGGCTTTTGTGTTTCGTACAACTCAGGTGAGTAATATGGTTGTGACAGGAGCGGAAAGTTTCCACGGTAGTCCGTAAATATTTTTGTGTTCGTACTTTTGTTTCTACTAAGGGAACAGTAAGTTTATCTCCATTATTGTTCGCACCATCTAACAATAAGTCCCCACTTACCAATGAGTATATTTCACTGTTCACTTCTCATTTTGGCCTAAATTTGTATGCTATAGACCGACTTTTATGCAAAATGGCGACCTGTTGTACCTGGGAACACAAACACCTCATGTATCCCGGAACATGTTCCATAGTACATGACATTTTTGTATGCAATATATATTTTTCATTTTAGGTAAGATTCTGAAGAGTAAGACAAGCAGGACAAGAGAGGCCGTCAATGCTGATGAATTGAAGAAAGCAATTATAGTTGTACCGTCAGAAGGCGAGAACAAAATTTCATTACGAGAAGCTTGCAAAGTTTAAAACGTAAAACTGACAGCACTTTCAAGACAAGTGAAAAAGTTTCCAAAATCAGGATCTGAAAGTTACTCTTATCAAGATCAAATTGTTATATCCTTAAGTTTTTCTCAGAAAATAAGGAAGCTTTATGAAAAATTGCAAAAATGAACTATGGACGCACGAAAAAAGGAGATGACTTTAAGCGTTTAAATGTGCTGTTGCAAATGGGAAAAATATTCCAGAAACCTGGAAAGCTGAAAAAATGGCTGGAGAACAATGGATGCGTCATTTTATGCAGACATAACACGGGACTAGGCTCGCTCTCAATTAGAAAGCCAGAGGCCACAAGTCCATCAAGATCTACAAGTTTTAATAAGAGAAATTTAAATTTCTTTCTTCAGTTAATGAGTGGCATATCCCTGGCAGGACATCCGTCATCCATTGAATAGCTCAAATAGTCGGAAAATATCAAATCATTATCCGCTCAAAATATACTTGGTGGGTTTAAGATAGCAGATATTTACCCATTAAACAGAAATAGGTTTACTGACGATGATTTCTTGTGCTCATATGTTACAGACCGTCCAAGCCTAGATATTGCAGCTCAGTTATCGTCTTCAGCAACAGCTTTTTCAACGTGAAAGCGTAGCTCTACGTCATGTGACACAAATATGCCAATCAGTCCCTAAACCGTCGAGTAGCGAATAGAAGTCAGTGATGACACTACCATATTAATAGAAAATACAGCTCAATCATCTGCTTCTTCACCTTGCCCAACCAACAGCACTTTGAACAAAGTTGTAACTCCAGAGCAAGTTCGGCCTTTCCCCAAGGCTGGTCCTAGGAAAGCCACCAATAAGGGAAGAAAGGCAGGTAGAACACGCATAGCTACGGACACATCGGAGGGGGAAAAAATTAGGCAAGACAACAATAAAAAAATTAATCATCTGCAAGTGATAATTGTATTTGGGACCCAGCGGATGAAACGAACTCTCGCGAACTCGAGAAAGTGCAGCGTAAGGCGATACGTTTTGTTAAAAAGTGCTACGATAGAGAAGCAAATGTAACGCAAATGCTCACAGACGCAGGTTGGGAATCCTTGAAAGAAAGGAGATTAGAAACTATAGGCTGCAATTGTTAGATAAATTCAGAGAAAATACATTTTCGGATGACGTAATTGGTATTAAGCGACCCCCCTGCTACTTTGGCCGATCCGACAGTGAGCGTAAAATAAGAGAAATAGACGCGAGGACAAGTCGTTTTAGGGACTCTTTTTTTCAGCGAACGATACGCGATAATAATAAATTAAAGAAGTAATTCTACTCTTGGTGTTTACACCCCCTGCCACACGCCGGAAGGCGGCTTGAGGGTGCTTATGTAGATGTAGATAACTGCTGTGTTCCTCTTGTTGAAACGGATAATAAAAAGAGTGCAGATGAAGAGTTATTTTTTGCGGTGAACCCTTTTTTCTCGATAGAGGAGGAGAAGAATGGATTCGTTGCTTACACTTCGAGAGATGGGCCCATTAACTGTATTCAGAAAGCGACGAAAAAGGACGGAAAAGTTTAATTTGTGGCTTTTGTAGTTTATGTAATTCAATATGTTATTAACATAACGTTAGAGAATTACATTATGCTGTCATAAAAATTAAGATTAATAAATACGAATTTTAAAATTATGTATGTTCTTAATCCTCCCTAAAACATCAGTGTCCCTGGTACANTTGAACATTGATTTCGTTTTTCTTCGATTGCTAAGGACGACAACAGGAAAGATAGTTATGGAAAGATTTTTCATGAAAACAATCAGCTCCATGTTTAGCCCATTTTGTTTTATTCCTTCAATTTTTCAGCTCCTTCAAGAGCTTTCAAACCTTCAGGCAAAAAAATCATTCTGTTTCAGCTCACTCAGCGAATAAATTCACTTTTTTAAAAACAATTTCGATGTCAAACTATCTGAACATAGGTTACGCGCATTACAAGAGTGGCCTGATGGATTCACAGGCGGCCTTTCTCATGCAGTCGAATGGCAAATGTTGCCTTTGAAAAGGGATTACCCTCCTCTGATTTAGAGCTAAATCAAATTTTCCAATCGGCAACTTTAATCCAAGTAAAGATATTCCATTTCATGCGTAATTTTCTTCAATGACGGGCTGACTTAATTTCACCGTTGCCGCTTTGGCCATTTAAGGAATTGAAATGATGTTCGAAGTAAGTGGTGTGGAATTACCTATGACAATGACGTCCTACAGAAACTTATGTATGTCGTTGGAGAGATAAATTCACTACCAGTGTTATTATTATTTTTATAGAAAAGCCATCTTTCCCATTGTACAATTTAGGACAATGAAAAGAGCATCACTGATAGTAAATAATGCGTGGATATGACGCGATCCTCCGTTCTCTGGCACTTTGCATCGGATAATTTTGTCGCCGCTTTCACCCACAGATGACGTAATGTATGTACCTTCGAGTTAGAAACAAACTACGACAAAAAATTGCAAACCAAGTTGATTTGCATAACAAAGGCACTGACTCACTTATGATGGGCAATTTACCAGCAGTGTACAGTCAGTGGAACAACGCCACACTGAACACACTGAAATAACAAAATTAAAGAAAATAACTATGAAATAAATCAGATGCTTATTAAGGAGTCTTCAAAAATCATATAAAGAATTGATTCCATATGGGAAGCTAATCATACCCTATCGAAAACTTCTCATATCAGTTAAATTTCGTAAAAAAGGTCGTGGATAATTTACATCACTACAGATTCGTATACGACGAGAACGACCATTAACATATCTTAGTTAATTCGATGAAAAGTATATACTAAACGATATGGTAAGTTTGATTTAATTGTAATTCAAATGCAATTAAATGAAAGAGGGTCATCGGTATATCATGACCGCCATTCTTTCTAAATCCATGAAAGAAGATGCCATAAAAGAACAATAGTGCCATTCTTTCTAAATCCATAAAAGAAGATGCCATAAAAGAACAATAGTGCCTGAATTGACTAATTGCAAACATATGGTCTAACAAAAGCCTTTCTAGAAACTCCATGATTTAATAACTTATCTTGTACACGACTCTCTTAGAGGTCATTACCAATGTTCTGCGGAAGTCACGTTCTTTCCCATTCTCTTACCTTAAAGAATAATGCCGACTAAGGTCTTACACATAATACACCGTTAAAATAATTCCTCTTTGAGCCATTTCCATAGTTGTGATAGAAGAGAGAGGAATTGGCGTGTTCCAGGAAAAGGGATGAGAAAATACTAATATCCTGTCATCGAATAAACTCCCGCGCTGATTCCTTAAATGGAAAGCAGAGTAATTCCTTATCTGCGCGACTCACACCCCTTTCCGCCACACCCAAACGTGACCCTAACGAGGATCGCTGCCAACCCAGCCCATCCGCTCATTCATCTGCCGATGCAGTCACTGGAAGAATCCTGGGCCGAGAATGGAGCCTTGGGGAACCCGCGGTGACGTACTCTTCATCAGAACGCGCGGATTGGAAACGACGGGTTCCTCCGGAAGTTGGGGGAGGATTAAAGGGTTGGGGGCGGTCACGAATCCCATTAGCGAGGAAGATCCTGATTCCGCACACTGCCGAGAAGTCACGGCCATTTTCTGCAGCAATATAAAGTTTTTATCCCACGATCACCGCATGGGTTTTTCACTCCTGATGAGTTAACCGGCTTCTTCCTCCTCCTTTTTTAGCGATGAGGATGAGGTTATCCGGAAATATTTCCAACGTTTCTTTATTTAACCTCTACAACCTCTGCGAACTCCCTCTAAAAGGTCATTATAGGGCATCCTGTTTGGTGAATCGTCAAAAAAAACTATAGTTTTATTTTCATCACAACACTTCATTAGAACCAGAATTTTTCGGGTTGATGTATGGGTTCTGTAATTCTGGATATTTTTTTATGGCAAACTCTTTCCAATCCAACTGAGGAGAGAAATATAATTTTGAGCATCGTAAACGGAAAATGGCTACTTTTATACCAAAATGAATGAGAATATTTTGCGAAGTTAAATGGTTGAAGATTGTCGAATTTTCGGCGCAGCTTGTTGTGGCTAACTCCAAACAAAAGAAGGAAATTCATGCTTGGTTCGTTCCTTTTTTGCTTTTTAAAAACTCTGAGCCTGGTTATTTATTTAATCTCTTTACTTTCAAAAGGCAGCTCCTCACCAGAGGCACCCGCAGTGGGCCCGAAAATCTAGTTTATCCTACACCTAGATCAAACGTTTTTTTCAAATTCATTCCAGATCTCAGGGTCCAAATTTTGGAACTCTTTACCTGATACCCTCAAGCATTCGAGTTCACTGAAGGTTTTCAAAGTTAAATTGTTTGTCTATCTTCAAACTTCAAATGTTTAATAGATTCTTCATTTATTTTGTGTACTTTTTTATTTAATATTTGTTATATTTTTAATATTAATGTGTACTGCTGCTAGCACATTCTGTATTATTAGTATTTTTGTATCTTTTCCTGCTCCATGGGAATGTCCCGGAACATAATAAAATTATTATTATTATTATTATTAAGATTGCCGGTTAAAAATAAAATTGATTGAAAATTGCGAAGTGTGATTCCTCTGAAAAATTTAATGACAACATTTGCAAATATTTTGGTTCTGCTAAGTTCAGAGCTGCAGAATACATGAACTGGCTTATTATTTCAAGCTGAGTCAAAACTTTCTTTTGAATTTCGTAATTTTACGCTGCTATAATTTAAGTGGTAGTGAAATAGGCCGTAGAGAATATACTCGTAATTGAACATTGATTTCGTTTTTCTTCGATTGCTAAGGACGACAACAGGAAAGATAGTTATGGGAAGATTTTTCATGAAAACAATTAGCTCCATGTTTAGCCCATTTTGTTTTATTCCTTCAATTTTTCAGCTCCTTCAAGAGCTTTCAAACCTTCAAGCAAAAAAATCATTCTGTTTCAGCTCACTCAGCGAATAAATTCAATTTTTTAAAAACAATTTCGATGTCAAACTATCTGAACATAGGTTACGCGCATCACAAGAGTGGCCTGATGGATTCACAGGCGGCCTTTCTCATGCAGTCGAATGGCAAATATTGCCTTCCTTTGAAAAGGGATTACCCTCCTCTGATTTAGAGCTAAATCAAATTTTCCAATCGGCAACTTTAATCCAAGTAAAGATATTCCATTTCATGCGTAATTTTCTTCAATGACGGGCTGACTTAATTTCACCGTTGCCGCTTTGGCCATTTAAGGAATTGAAATGATGTTCGAAGTAAGTGGTGTGGGTGAAGATATGGTTACCAGTAAGTAATGCCAAATGCAGCTTTCCTTTCAAATATTTTAGGCACTAATACCGGTCAGTCTTAGCTCGTTTCTGCCAGAGGGCTACTAGCACAACCGTTACTTAGCATTATCCCGTGTACGCTTACGCAATCCTCTAAGAACTGGATGTCCTAAACCATCATTTTCCAACATTTTGTCATCCGCACCCTCACCTTTGCACACGACACCCTCTTACCGCAGCGTATTAACGCAAATCATTAAGTTTAGTTGCAATTTTTTGGAATTTTGAATATTTATTCCTGTTATTTTGCTCAGAGTCTCCCAAAATTAAATTGGCAATTGAGAGAATGCATTTGCCAATTATAATAAAATACTAATGAAAACAAGACTTCTTCCATCTAACTCATCGTCAGATGTATACGGTTAGTAATTTTAAAACAATTACAGAAAAGAATAATAGAGGATTCACAATACAAAGAGGTTCTCTTATAATTATCCACTGCTGGATAACACCCACTTAGATAGGGGAGTGTGAAAGACCATCGCAAACCTACCGATAGAAATAAAGCTAAAAGATGCGAGNGTAATTTTAAAACAATTACAGAAAAGAATAATAGAGGATTCACAATACAAAGAGGTTCTCTTATAATTATCCACTGCTGGATAACACCCACTTAGATAGGGGAGTGTGAAAGACCATCGCAAACCTACCGATAGAAATAAAGCTAAAAGATGCGAGAGAATATTACAAGAAAAACAAGTATGTATAATATACACAATAAATGTAGTCGATGGGATATATGGGCGAGAAAATTTCACCGCAAATTCATTCAAAATGGCAAGGTATGATCGGTTGCGCTATCCAGTGTGACAACAGTTTCATGTAACCATTAAAGAAGTTTACATCTTTAGTATTACGGTATTTACGACAGCCGCATTTTGTTTCTATTAGTCAATTTCAGTCTTATATTTTTTAGGTGAGTCTCTATCTTCATGTTTACCTCTCCACTGTACCTAATATCTGTACCTATAACTCACAAATCTTTTCTTATAACTGCGAGCAAACTTTGGAATACGCTTCCTGCCGAAATCAAATCTTCAGTTTCAATTCACTCCTTCAAATAAATTGTCGCACATATCTTTCCCAATATAATCATCCCTGCTAAGAAGTTACTCTACTGCACGTAACGATGCACTACCAATACTCTGCCTTAAGTTTTCAATATCCCTATCTCCCTGGTTACTTCGTCTTGCTCCTAAGCCCCTTCCCAACTTATTCCTTGCTGCATTGATTAAAAATATGATACTTCTGTCCTTCGCTCATGCTTTATCATAATGAATCCTCTTGAACTTTCTATTTTTTAGCCATATAGTTCTATTGTAAGTTATTTTTCATTCTTTTCTCGCTTCGCCTTTTCTTCGTTTTATAATTTAGTCATCATTAATAATAATAATAATAATA